>CACRXK020001965.1:0-47582 GCA_902702795.2 Paramuricea clavata | reverse complement strand
TCATTTCTCCCCCCCCCCCCCCCCCACACACGAGATTGTAACACTATTAATTAAAAATACATCTATAAAATGTCAATGTTTAAAATGCTTGGAGCCTTGGATGTCGTTTTTACTAGTAAAGATAAATATATCATATTAAGTAAGTCTGATGGTAAATTCCCACAAACGTGCCAAATGACATTGTATGTATTCCCTTGGGACTTAACCTTATGTAATGAATTATTTTTGTTATTATTGATTATGCTTTGCCATATATGGACATATTGCAAGTCTCTACATTCCCGTCATGCGGGTGTCGCCCGCTCAAACCTGTTTTTCTCGATTGTTTTACGTCATGTGACGTCACCATTGTGCTGAAATAGCCATTCTGATTGGTCGAGACTCCTGGAAAACCTGTTTTTCCTGTATGAACAAGTCTATTTGTGCGTCATCAAGGAAATCGTGCGTGAGTGTGTGGTTCTTGTTGGGGAAGGACGTATATATTAATTTCGTTTCGTTTCTAAATTAATCTACGTTTCATAGCCTTCAACGGCTTTGTTTCACGCCGAAACTTAGTGTATTCCGAAGTATAATAGATAAGAAACATCATAAGAAAACGTTGCGTGTTTTTGGGTACAATTTCACCGAGGAAAAGCTCCTTTGAAAGGCGAACAAGACGAAGCCATTTTGTCGCTTCGCTCGTGGCAACCGCTAAACAGAAGCGACCTTACTCGGTCAAAAAGGGCAAATTTGTTCTCTTTTTTACACTAGAACGGTATTGTTTAAAAAGAAGAAACCTTTGGGATCAAGAAACCGAACGAAACGATAAATTTTGAAACCGAGAAAGACGAAAGTGGGAAGACGAAGGACAAAGTCAAAGACTCATTTGGTTGGCGGATTCGTTGAAGCTGTGGTTCGGTGTCGCTACTGGTTAACTAAAGAGTAGAATCTTTTTCGACCTATGAAGCGTAAAATGTGTCAGGGTAACATAAAAAGAACTCCTGACGAACATTTATCAGAGACAGAAATGTGGTCGTTTCTCGCCTCGGCTATAGACAAGAAGCGAGCGGCAAAGCGGAGGAGACCCGATATGTACAGAGAAGCTTTATTACAACGAACAGTTCAAAGACTAAACGATGAAATAACAGAACGCTCTATGAAAAGAACTAAGAAACGAAAGAGTGAGGAAAAATACGAGTGGCAAGATGGACCCAATGGCTGGTGCATGACCGACTGCATGAACGAAGACGATGATGATTTACTAGGTATAAATTCGTTCCTCTCTGAACTAAGTAGCACAAAACCTAACAAGCGAAAAAGAGAGGAGATTTTGGGGAATAATAATCTGAAAAGCGCAGTTTTGCCGAGTTTTAGCGATACTTTTGGTGAGAATAGGACAAAAAATTTAAGTTCAAAATCCGTTGATGAACAAAGAAGCCCTTCGAGCGGATCCAACATGGCGCGTTGTCGGGCAGGTTTATTTCAACCGCAAATCTCGTTAGTCGAAAAATTTGATTCGTTGTGTTGTTAGAGACGGGAACATGTCTAGTATAGATAGTATTTTTCATAACATACGTAAATTTTAATATTTTGTATATAGTGTTTGATATAATTGTGTGCAATTCATATGAATTTTACTAACAGGTTTGAACTTGATATACTGGATTTGTCCATTATCAAGAACTGAACAAGACATTTCAGGTTTTCACTGAGTTTCGGTTAGATAGTTGTGTATAAAGGTTGTGGAGGTATATTTTCTAAATAAAATACAGATATTTATTATAAATATATTGCATTATGCTTATATATCTTTCTATTTTTCATCAAAGCTACCCAGTGAGAGAGCGGTAGTTCACGGAACAAGCAGTTGTTGGCTCAAGATTATCAAGACACTTTGAAATGGTGCTTATCTTTTCTTTATTTTCAATTTCTCTATTAGTACAGGTTGAGAAAAGTAGTGCATTATTAATATATTTCATAGTCCAAAGTTGCAAGAAAACCAAGAATCCAAGAGTTAAAGTATTAAATCTTAATAAGTGATCCCCATTTCCAGAAATAATCCTCAAGACATTCTGATTTTCTATACAGGTGCCTTCAAAACGGCATCATTTAAGTGCTGGATCCCACAGGGAGTTGGGGTGTGGGCATCATTCAAATCCAGAGAAATCCTTCAAATGGTATGTATCTTTTTAATGTTCACTAGTCGGTGGCCGTTGGATAATTTAACACAATAGTGGAAATTAGGAAGTTTAGTTCTTTAAAATTTTTCGTTGTATAGTAGTCCTCAAAATATACCTTCAGGGGTTTAAGATTTCCCTATAAGAGCCAGTTCATTTGACTTTCTGCTGGATTTCACTTCACTTGCCTTGAAAAGAACAGATTCACTCTCAGGATTGGGTGTGGTTATTCCACAATACATCATTAGCCAATGCTAGTGTTTTTTATTTTAATATTTATGCAATGTTATTAAATTAAAAGAGGATCAACTGACTTGAAATAAAATTTGTTTAGAATTTTCTCTTGGTCATTCTACAGTACAACTACAAGTAATCATCACAACTGAACGTCACAGTCAAATGTCAGTGAGAGTCGATGAGATCATAACTTCCCAAGAATGTGTTTGATGGGTGGATGAGAAGTCACTTCTGGTTCCATATTGGTGTGATTGCACCGGTTTGCTAGTTGTAGATAAAAAATGTGTTGTTTCCGTATAGTTAAAAAGGAAGCACATTTTGCACTAACTAGAAATTTTGCCATTTTGTTAATGGATAATTGGTGCTGTTTCTCAGCTGTAGATAACCTTTTTACTATCCTTGCTTGTAGTTAGTTAAATATTGCAACAAACCATCTGAAATTACAGTATGCTTCAAAACTATTCAAATGCCTTCGTTATTTACTATTTTTTGTTGGAAACAATATATTCATTATGGTTTGTTGCAATGACCTACCTAAATTTTAAATCCTAGCGATTTGGGTAATACGTATTTTGTACATTGCAATCCAACAGGTTGATACCAGATACCCAACATTGGTACAATGTGAAGAATAATGTTAATGTTGAACAGAAGAATATCAAAACTGATGTGAAGTTCAGGCAAAATCCTTTCTAATTATGATTTCCCTAATTCATTTGATTTATTAATATAAATTTACTTTCAAAGTTCTTTAGATTATAAATTTTAAAAAGTAAATTTACCAAAGCATAACAAACACATTTGCTTTTACATAGCATTCAAGTCCATCTGTTCCAATAAAGAATTAAGAAAGCCATATATTTACTCCAGTAGTGTGAGTGGTTGGTTCCAAAAAGCCAAATGCAAAATAGATTGATGTCGTGGTATAGCAGCAGTTGAAATTCTTGCATGTACCAAATGGCTGCGGAATGGCAGGCAAGTGGTTTACGAGGCCTGGAATATGTTTAGACTTTAGTACCGGCCTTCCGTGTTTGCATCCATTAATAGAGGAGTAGAGACTAGATGAACAAATGGTTAATCAGCCAAGATCGTTTAAATATCTGCTATATTGCTGTCGTTATGATAAAACCATATCGTATTTTGTGTACCTGCCCATGATGTGCATCATCTCTTCTTGGCTGTCAATACATGGCAATTTGTGCCATCATGATCGGATAAAGCGAATGAGAACTTTGGTTACAAGACTGACTAAAGTTGTGGTATGTTTCATTGCATAATTATTTGCTTTAAATAATTTATTACCAACTTAAGTTTAATATCTATGCATCGCTTTTTTGTTATGTCAATTCTTTACTGTGGTTGCATGTAGTACAGTTTGTTGCAGTTGTTTCACAGTTTGCTTGGATTGTGGGTAGGGGAGGGCAAGCAACTTCGTTTCAGTTATATTTGTAGGAAATGTACTGTGTATCGTCTGCCTGCTGCAAACTTCAAAACAGAATCATTTAGTGCTGCAAATACATATAAATGGCCTGGATTTGAAAGATAAATGGTTCAGCTTATCATCCTGTTCATTTCTTACAATTTCCTTGAAAGCAAAGCATTTCCAAGAATTGTAACATTACACCACAGACATTTGCAATTACTACTTTTATTCTCCTTGTGGAAACCGTGTCGGTGGATCTGTGTACAGAAATACGAATTTAGCCAAATGCAATGCAAAAACATCTAAAAGTAAAGATGGAAAAAAAGTAGAAGGTACGAGAGCATTATAAAACGGTTGTGATTATGTCCGTATTTGTTTACACATTTTTTCAGAAAGCAAAGTTTAGAAAAATTGGATAAAAAAAACATCCGGTGCGAGTGAGGGAAGTGGCAAGTCAAAAATGCATTTGAAACGATGCAGTATTACTGTAATAGAAGTGCAAAGCCGTTAATGAAAATCTGGGCGTTTGTTTTGTTTCGTTCTTATCAACTCCCGCAATTTCACGTTGCCTGGCTTTATATAACATGGTAGAATATTGGGAAACTATGCAACATGCAAAAGTGCATATCATATGGAAGGTACGATGATTTTTTTCGAAATGTCTTTGTTCGTTTGTTTTGTATCCACTCTTTCAGCAAACGATTTTACAAGCCTATCTATACACGTGGCTTTTGCAAGTATGATAATGTGACGATGTCAATGATAAAATCGTAGGAAACTTTGAGTATATTTGGGGAAAAGTTGAAGGTACAAAATTGCTTTTGAAATATGTTTCCTGTGTTTCGTTGCATTTGTATCCACTCTTTCAGAAAACAGCTTACGCAAGTTTCTACTGCGCAATGCAATTTACAAGATTGTGAGACAACACTTGATAGTGGTATTTTTGAAAGGAAACTAAACTGGAACTGCACAAATGTTCAATAGAGAAAAATATTTGCAAAGAAGGTACAGAGAGATGTGGCTTAGGCTTACCTTAACATATTTATTTTGTTCGATGGTGTATGTGTATCCACTGTTATAGAAAAGTTTTTATTCGAGTTTTAATTGTGCGACGGAATACAATCCTACGCCTATGGTGAGTCTGAAGATTTGGTAATAGAGCTTTAGAGGGCAGAGCGAACTTCTGAGTAAGATTTTGGTTGAACTAGAAAACCTCGGAAAACATTTATATGATCAAAGGTATGAACTTCTTCAAGTCAAAGAATGTTTTTTTGTTCCGTTGTATTTGTATGCATTTTTTCAGAAACAAAATTCGCAAATGCCAAACTGATAAATGAAGTACAGTTTTGAAAATTGATCGTGAAGAAACTTCCGTCCAGTGACAGTGTCGTCCTGTTAGTTTAATAATGCAATCAAGTACAATCCTGAAGATCGAAAATTCCGATTTGCAAGTAATATTTCGGCAGAATAATACTGGAAAACGTAAGGAATACGTTTGACGAGATAAGAAGGTACGAACATCTTTTTCGAACAATGTTTTCGTATTTGTACTGCAGTTTTTCAGAAAAACATCGAGTTTCAACTGGAATGCAATAAAAGAGTGTCGTCGAAGAAAATATATTGAAAAAAAAAAGCAAATCGGCATTGGCATTGGTCTTCACTAGACACAACTGCAATCGATTACAAAATTATTCGTAAAAAGAAGGTACGAATAGAGTTGTTTTTCACAGTGTTTTGTTCGTTCGTATTTGTATCCGCTCTTTTTAGTAAAGAAATATTAGCATTAATATGGATGCAACTACCTGAAAAGTACAAGGAGAACTGCATGACAGATGAGGTTTTCTCCGAAAAAATCGAAGAATCGCGTCAGCTTGATTTTCGTGATTGAAATCGTTTGATCATGGTGACATTTTGTGAACAAGGTTTCCAAAAACAAGGTACGAATATATTTTTTCAAACGATGCTTCATTTCGTGCCGTTGTGTTTGTATCTACTCTTTCAGAAACAAAATTATCGAGGCCGAGGGATTTTAGAAAGAAATCTATGGCTTTGAAAACCTTTTGGATCCTCCAGACCTCCACTAATACACAGAAACATGTTTTGTTCGTTCGTGACCACTTTTTCAGAAAATTTTAATTATGCAATGCAGCACAACTCTGAAGTGAAGATTGACAAAACTGCTTTACATTACAAGTACTATCTTGGTAAAACAACTGAAGAATACACTAAGATCAAAGGTACGATATTATTTTCGAAAATTTTTGTTTCGTATTTGTATGCACTCTTTCAGAAAACAAATTTTTCAAGTGCGGTAATGAAATGCAAATTTGAAGATAATTGTAAAGTGACTGAAAAATGCGTGATCAGGATGCAATTTTGGAATTGTTTGGAAACTGACCGTGAAGAATGTTATGGTATTAGAAATTATTGAAAAACAATAGCTTTGTATTGGATTCGCACCACTGTACTGTTGATTAGAGAGCAGAAAGTTTTGAAACAAGGTACGCGAGTTTCTAACATTGCATTGTAACAATCGTTTCGTTCGGTCGTGTTTGTATCCACTCTTTTTCAGAAAAAAATAATCTGAATCGCTTAATTGGGTTATTGTGAAGATTGAGAATTAGTAAAACATTACAAAATAGAAGATGCGGTTATCTTTGAACGTTGGCGTTATATCCACGTGGAAATCGAAATTTGAAGATTGATTAGCACGAAACATTGAAATTTAAGAAATTCTTGAAAAGAAATATTTTTAAAAAGAAAGGTACGCAGATGGTTCTTTCAAATGTTTTGTTCGTTCGTTCGTATTTGTATCCATTCCTTTAGAAAAATATCCGAATTGCAATCATGTAATGACTAATGACAAAGAAGTGCAGTCCTGTTCATTAAAAATGGAGCCGACTTGGATGAAATATTTTGATAGAGTAAGAGAGAGGAAAACATTTAAAAAAGATGGAGCCGAAAGGGTACGATTATCTTGCGAAAAATATTTCTTTTCCCGTTGTATTTGTGTCCACTTCTTCAGAAAATTCAGAGCTTTTCAAGTGCGTAAGCGAAATGTATGGAGCTCCACCAAAGTTCAGTAGGGAACAAGAATGTACTAAAAAAAGAAGGTACGGAAGTTTTTTAACGAGTATTTGTTTGTTCGTTCGCATTTGTGTGTATACTTTTTCAGAAAACGAATAGATTGCGACTGCGTCCGGTAAATTGTGAAGTGTAATTTTCAAGAATTTAAAAAGATAGAAGTCAAGAGACAAGGATGTTTTGTGAGAGACAAGGATTGTTTAGCGATTTCCCACTAAAAAGAACATCGAGTTGACAACAACCACAAAGATCATCCAGAATCAAAACGTTTGTACACGGGTAAATTTCGAAGGATGTTTGTTTTTTGCCTTGTAAGTTGTATATCCATTTCAGCAAACAAAGTTTTTCGTGTGCGAGTTTTGACCATTGAAATATGGAGAAACAATTGGTAGTGAAAAGGTACGAAAATATTTGGGGGAAAAAACATTTAAAAAGGTATGGAGTTCTGTTACTTGTGTTTTTCGTTTCCATTTGTTCCATCTTTCAGATTCAAAATACTTCACAGTTCCACTGGAATGAAATTTTCCGAAGGCAAAGATTAAAAAAAACGAAGAAAACCATGAGCGCATTCGAAAATACCAAAAATATATTTTATCAAATTCAAACTGAATTTTGATGATTGGAAACTATCAAAACGTTCAACTTCTAGTGGAAATAACGCATGAGATACTAAAGAGGTATGCGGATTGTTTTCTTTTCGTTCGTTTGCGTTTGCATCCACTTTTTCATAGCCTGTACACGCACGTCAAATTCTAACTGGAATGAAAAGTAGATGAATGGAAACTATCAGAATACCAGTGGAAAACACGTTTGAAATAAAAAAGGTATAAGGCTGTTTCTTTTTTCGTTGTGTTTACATGCAGTTTTTCAGAGAGGAAGTTTATCCAATCCCGAGTGAGTGAAATTTTGAAGATTTAAAACAATCGCAAGTCAACATCCAGTGGGGGAAAAAAAACGCGTTCGAAGTACTGAACGGGTACGCGGATGTTCGTTTCGTTTGTATTTGCATCCAGCCATTTAGAAACGCGGTTATCAAATGCCGAATGGAATGAAAGTTTAAAGATTGAAATCAATTTTGCCAACATACAGTGGAAAATAACAAACGTGGTTGATTGACTAAAAAAAGGTACAACAATGTTTTGAGATTTTTTCTGTTCGTTGGTATGTATTTGCATAAAATCTTTTAGAAATGGGTTTAATTAAACATTTAATGGCAAACAGCAGACGCGGTTGATCAACTAAAAAGGTACGCGGATGGTTTTCTTTTGACAAGTTGGTTTGTGTTGGCATCCAGTATTTTATAGCCTGTGTAGAGACATCAAATGAAAAGTAGATGAATAAAAACTGTGACTATGGAAAACAACAAATATTTGAAATGAAGGTATGCGGCTGTTTATGTTTTCGTTCGTTGTATATTTACATGCAGTCTTTCAGAAACGGAGGTATATCAAATCCCGAGTGAAATGAAATTTTGAAGATTTAAAATAATCGCAAGCCACGTTAGAAATGCTCCATACGCGGATGTCAGTCTTTTCTTTCGTTCGTATTTGTATTCGGTCTTTCAGAAATGGCTTTATCAAGTTGAAGTGCAAAATGACAAATCCATGGTCATGGAGTCTAGAAAGGTACGGCAACGTTTTCTTTTTATAGTTCGTTTGTATTTGCATGAAATCTTTTAGAAATAGATTTGAACATTCACTGGAAAATAACAGAAGCACTCGATAAACTAAAAAGGTACGCGGTTGTTTTTCTTTTCGTTTGTTTGTGTTCGCATCAATTTTTTTTAGAATTGGGTTTAAAATTCATTGACATTGCATTGGAAAACAGCAGACGTGATTGAATAAAAATACGCGGATGGTTTTCTTTCCCGTTTGTGTTTCCGTCCAGTCTTCATAGCTTGTGTTGAGACGTCTAATTCCAACTGAAGTGAAAAGGTAGATGAATGAGTATTGAATATTACCAGAACATTGACATCCAGACTGTGAGAAACGAACACATTTGAAATACTGAAAGGTACGCGGCTATTTTTCGTTTGTTCCTTGTATTTACATGCAGTCTTTCAGAGAGGAGTTATCATTGATATTCCGAGTGTGATATTCCGAGTGAATTGAAATTTCGAAGATTGAAAGCAATCGCAAGCCAACATCCAGTGGCAGTGGAAAAAACAAATGCATTTGAAACATTGAAAGCTACGTGGATGTCCTTTTCGTTGGTTTGCGTTTTCCATGCATGCAATCTTACAGAAATGGCGTTGTCAAACTCAGCAGATTAAGCGCGGTCGATAAACCAAGACTCAAAAGGTACGCTGAAGTTTTTTTTCCGTTAGTTTGTTTTTGTGTACGATCTTTTAGAAATGGGTTTATCGAAATGCAATTTTGGAGATTGAAAACAATTACAACGGCAAATATCGAGTGGAAAATTTTAAACACTGGAAAGACGAAAGTATGCGGATGTTGTTCTCTTCGAGTCTATCTAGCCTGTCCACAGACGTCTAACTGCAAGCCATAGGAACACCTGTGCAAAACAACAGTACATTTGAAATAATAAAGGTATGCGGCTGTTTTTCTTTTCGTTGTATTATTGTCCATGCAGTTTTTCAGAAAAGGAGGTATATCAAATCCACGCGGAAATCGAATTTTGAAGATCTAAAGCAACGCAACCGAGCATCCAGCGGAAAAAACAACAAACACGTTTGAAATACCAAAAAGGTACGCGGATGTTCTTTTCGTTTGTATTTTCGTCCAGTCTTTCAGAAATGACTTTATCCGAATGGACTGAAGTTTAAAGATTGAAACATAGTAAGTGGAAAACAAGAAATGTGGTTGATAGACTAAAAAGGTACACGAATGTTTTGTTTTCTTTCGTTCGTTTGTATTTGCATAAATCTTTTAGAAATGGTTTAAATTTTTAATGGAAACAGGCAGACGCGGTTGATAAACTAAAAAGGAGGTACGCGGATGGTTTTCTTTTGACAAGTTGGTTTGTTTTGCATCCAGTCTTTCATAGCCTATGTTGAGACGTCAAATGAAAAGTATAGATGAATGTCGTGCATACTATGTCTATGACACCAGTGGAAAACAACAAACACATTTGAAATGAAGAAGGTATGCGGCTGTTTATGTTTTCGTTCGTTGTATATTTACATGCAGTCTTTCAGAAACGGTGGAGATATCAAATTCCGAGTGAAATGAAATTTTGAAGATTAGAAATACGCCAGGCACGCGGATGTCAGTCTTTTCTTTCGTTCGTATTTGCATCCAGTCTTTCAGAAAGGCTTTATCAAATTCCGATTGAAATCAATATCGCCAACATACATTGGAAAATGACAAATGCACGGAGTCTGGAAAGGTACGGAAACTTTTTCTTTTTAGTTCGTTTGTATTTGCATGAAATCTTTTAGAAATAGATTTGAACATTCAATGGAAAATAACGGAAGCACTCGATAAACTAAAAAGGTACGCGGATGTTTTTCTTTTCGTTTGTTTGTGTTCGCATCAATTTTTTTAGAATTGGGTTTAAAATTCATTGACATTGCATTGCATTGGATTGGAAAACAGCAGACGTGATTGATAAACAAAAAAACGCGGATGGTCTTCTTTCCCGTTTGTGTTTCCGTCCAGTCTTCATAGCTTGTGTTGAGACGTCTAATTCCAACTGAAGTGAAAAGGTAGATCAACGAGTATTGAATATTACCAGAACATGAACACCCGGATTGTGAGAAACAAACATTTGAAATACTGAAAGGTACGCGGCTATTTTTCGTTTGTTCCTTGCAAGTATTTACATGCAGTCTTTCAGAGAGGAGTTATCATTGATATTCCGAGTGAATTGAAGTTTCGAAGATTGAAAGCAATCTCAAGCCAACTCCAGTGGGGGAAAAAATGCATTTGAAACATTGAAAGCTACGCGGATGTCCTTTTCGTTGGTCCAAGCAGTCTTGTAGAAATGGCGTTATCAAACTCGCAGATTAAACGCGGTCATAAACCGAGACTCGAAAGGTACGCTGAAGTTTTTTCCCGTTTGTTTTTGCGTACGATCTTTTAGAAATGGGTTAATCGAAATGCAATTTTGGAGATTGAAAACAATCGCAACGGCAAATATCCAGTGGAAACTTTGAAACACTGGAAAGTATGCGGATGTTGTTCTCTTCGAGTCTATCTAGCCTGTCCACAGATGTCCAACTGCAAGCCATAGGAACACCTCTGCAAAACAACAGTACATTTGAAATAATAAAGGTATGCGGCTGTTTTTCTTTTCGTTGTATTATTGTCCATGCAGTTTTTCAGAAAAGGAGGTATATCAAATCCACGCGGAAATCGAATTTTGAAGATTTAAAGCAATCGCAAGCCAGCATCCAGCGGAAAACAACAAACACGTTTGAAATACCAAAAAGGTACGCGGATGTTCTTTTCGTTTGTATTTTCGTCCAGTCTTTCAGAAATGACTTTATCCGAATGGACTGAAGTTTAAAAGATTGAAACATAGTAAGTGGAAAACAAGAAACGTGGTTGATAGACTAAAAAGGTACACGAATGTTTTGTTTTGTCTTCTTTCGTTCGTTTGTATTTGCATAAAATCTTTTAGAAATGGGTTTAAACATTTAATGGAAAACAGCAGACGCGGTTGATAAACTTAAAAGGTACGCGGATGGTTTTCTTTTGACAAGTTGGTTTGTGTTTGCATCCAGTCTTTCATAGCCTGTGTAGAGACGTCAAAATGAAAAGTAGATGAATAAATACTATGTCTGTGAGTATGAGAACACCAGTGGAAAACAACAAACGCATTTGAAATTAAGGTATGCGGCTGTTTATATTTTCGTTCGTTGTATATTTACATGCAGTCTTTTAGAAACGGAGGTATATCAAATCCCAATTGAAATGAAATTTTGAAGATTTAAAACAATGGCAAGCCACGTTAGAAATACTCCAGGTACGC
The DNA here is from genome assembly GCA_902702795.2 of Paramuricea clavata. Classification (NCBI taxonomy): domain Eukaryota; kingdom Metazoa; phylum Cnidaria; class Anthozoa; order Malacalcyonacea; family Plexauridae; genus Paramuricea; species Paramuricea clavata. The sequence goes on along the minus strand of CACRXK020001965.1, from coordinate 35,747 downwards.
CGATGTCAGTCTTTTCTTTCGTTCGTATTTGCATCCAGACTCCAGTCTTTCAGAAATGGCTTTATCAAATTCCGATTGAAATCAATTTCTCCAACATACAGTGGAAAATGACAAATGCGGTCTAAAAAGGTACGGCAACGTTTTCTTTTTAGTTCGTTTGTATTTGCATGAAATCTTTTAGAAATAGATTTGAACGTTCATTCAATGGAAAATAGCAGAACGCCAGAAGCACTCGATAAACTAAAAAGGTACGCGAATGTTTTTCTTTTCGTTTGTGTTCCCATCAAATCTTTTAGAATTGGGTTTAAAATTTATTGGAAAACAGCAAACGTGTCGATTAGCTAAAAAGATACGCGGATGGTTTTCTTTCCGTTCGTGATTCCGTCCAGTCTTCATGAGCTTGTGTTGAGACGTCCAATTCCAACTGAAATGAAAAGGTAGATGAATGAGTATTGAATACTACCAGAACATTAACATCCAGACTGTGAGAAACAAACGCATTTGAAATACTGAAAGGTACGCGGCTATTTTTCGTTTGTTCCTTGTATTTACATGCAGTCTTTCAGAGATGAGTTGTCATTGATATTCCGAGTGAATTGAAGTTTCGAAGATTGAAAGCAATCACAAGCCAACTCCTGTGGGGAAAAAATGCATTTGAAATGTTGAAAGCTAGGTGGATATCCTTTTCGTTGTTTTGCGTTTTCCATGCAATCTTACAGAAATGGCGTTATCAAACTCGACAGATTAAACGCGGTCATAAACAAGACTCGAAAGGTACGCTGAAGTTTTTTCCCGTTCGTTTGTTTTTTTGTACGATCTTTTAGAAATGGGTTTATTGAAATGCAATTTTGGAGATTGAAAACAATTACAACGGCAAATATCAAGTGGAAACTTTTAAACACTGCCACTGGTATGCGGATGTTGTTCTCTTCGAGTCTATCTAGCCTGTCCACAGACGTTATATTCCAACTGCAAGCCATCAGAACACTTGTGCAAAACAACAGTACATTTGAAATAATAAAGGTATGCGGCTGTTTTTCTTTTCGCTGTATTATTGTTCATGCAGTTTTTCAGAAAAGGAGGTATATCAAATCCACGCGGAAATCGAATTTTGAAGATTTAAAGTAATCGCAGTCCAGCGGAAAACAAACACGTTTGAAATACCAAAAAGGTACGCGGATGTTCTTTTCGTTGGTATTTTCATCCAGTCTTTTAGAAACGGCTTCATCCGAATGGACTGAAGTTTAAAGATTAAGATAGTAAGTGGAAAACAAGAAATGTGGTTGATAGACTAAAAAGGTGCACGAATGTTTTGTTTTCTTTCGTTCGTTTGTATTTGCATAAAATCTTTTAGAAATGGGTTTAAACATTTGATGGAAAACAGCAGACGCGGTTGATAAACTAAAAAGGTACGCGGATGGTTTTCTTTTGACAAGTTGGTTTGTGTTTGCATCCAGTCTTTCATAGCCTGTGTAGAGACATCAAAATGAAAAGTAGATGGATAAATACTATGAGATCACCAGTGGAAAAGAACGAACACATTTGAAATTAAGGTATGCGACTGTTTATGTTTTCGTTCGTTGTATATTTACATGCAGTCTTTCAGAAACGGAGGCATATCAAATCTTGAGTGAAATGAAATTTTGAAGATTTAAAACAATCGCAAGCCCCGTTTGAAATACTCCAGGTACGCGGATGTTAGTCTTTTCGTTCGTATTTGAATCCAGTCTTTCAGAAATGGCTTTATCAAATTCGGACTGGACTTCAAAGATTGAAAAATACAGTGGAAAACATCAAACGTGGTTGATAGACTAAAAAGGTACACACAAATGTTTTTTATGTTTCGAGCGGTTTGTATTTGCATAAAATCTTTTAGAAATGGGTTTAAACAATCAATGAGAAACAGCAGACATGGGTGGTTTTCGTTTGTTTGTGTTTGCAAATCCAGTCTCTCCTAGTTTGTGCACATGAAAAGTAGGTGAATGGAAACTATCAGAATACCAGTGGAAAACAAACACATTTGAAATAAGGTATGCGGCTGTTTCTCTTTTCGTTCGTTGTATTTTCATGCAGTCTTTCAGAAAAGGAGGTTTATCAAATCCGAGTGAAATGAGTGGAAAAACAAATGCATTTGAAATACTAAAAAGGTATGGGGATATTCTTTTCGTTCGTTTGTATTTGCATCCAATCATTTAGAAACGCGGTTATCAAATTGCCAATGGAATGAAAGTTTAAAGATTGAAATCTATTTCACCAACATGCAGTGGAAAATAACCAATGCGCTCGATAAACTAAAAGGTACGCCAAGGTTTTTTTCCCGTTCGTTCGTATTTGCATCCAAGCTTTTAGAAATGGGTTTACCGAATTCCGAACTGACATGAAATTTGAAGCCTGAAAACAATCGCAATGTAAATCAACATGCACTAAGGACAAGTGAGAACATGCTGGATCTGAAGAAAAAGTAGGAGGGAAATTCCAAAGGAAAAAAATTAAAGAACCAAAATTAAAAAAAAATGGCAAAGATGAGTTTTGGGATAAGAGAGGTGTCAAGATGAGGAGAGGTGTCAAGAAAGAGATCAAAGGGGAAAAGTTTAAAAAGAAAGTAAAAAAAGTCAGACTTTTATAGATGTGATAGAGCAAGCCATGGACAACGTTGAATGCAGTTTATAGAAGGAAAAGATCGAGATAGTAACCAATTGTGGCTTTTAGAATGTGAAAAAGCACCGAATTCCAAACTGGCATGAAATTTGAAGATTGGAAACAGTCGCAATGCAAATCAACATGCAAGAGCAGGTGAGAACATACAGTTGGATCTGAAGAAAAAATAGGAGAGAAACTCCCCAAGATGTCAAGGAAGAGGTCGAAGTATGGCAAAGATAGTTTTGGATGCGGGATACTTGGAGGACAAAATTGGATTGAGAATTTAGGATAGAGGTAAGGTTAGAATTGTGTATTGCTATATGTTTTTGCAGGTTTGAAGCATGGAAAGGCGGTGTCCAACCAATACGTCTTCTATGTGTGTGTGTGTGGTGGATATGTGGTCAGATTATATTGAAAAAAGAAGCGAAGCAGGAATAGCTCAAGCCAAGAAATCGAAGAAGACGAAAGAACGTATGGTACCGATAAACCTTGCAGCTTTCAACGTGGTGGCTATGTGGTCAGATTTTTTATAAATGTGAAAGAAAGAAAGAAACGAAGCAAGGAAAGATTGCTACGATAGTGTGGGTTTCTGTGTGGTGGATGTTGTGGGCAGATTTTTTATACAGATATGAATGAAATGAAGCAGAGAAAACGCACAAAAAGACGATGTGATGGGAAGAAATGAAGAATAGAATCATGTATGAAAGAAACGAAACAAGGAAAGGTTGCTATATGTGGGCAGATTTTTTTATATAGATATGAATGAAAGAATGAAACGAAGCAGAGAAAACGCACAAAAAGACCATGGTGAAGGGAAGAATGAAGAATAGGTATGTTTAGATCATGTATGTTTCTGTGTGGTGGATTTGTTGTCAGATTTTTATAGATATGATAGAAGAAAGCCATGGACAATAATGAATGCAGTTTTAGAAGGAAGAAATTGAGAGAATGACCAACTTTGGGCAACAAAAAAGAGAGAAGTGTTTCAAGGAAGGGAGAGTGGTATTATGGTTGTCAAGAGTTGGGCAAACTAGACAGTACGAGTGACCCAGTGAATAGAAGAAACAAAGGTATGGTGCAGACTGCGATGTGGTTGTTTTAATATTTGTAAAACAGACCACCGATACCATGCTACTCGCTGGAAAACTCTATAGTAATGCTAAAATATCTCTTCTAGAAACGCCTCGGTTGAACAAATACATCGTGGTTTTTAGAATGTGAAAAAGCACCCAAAGAATACCAATAATTCCTGTAACATCTCACAGTTCAGAAACAAAGTAGTACCACGAAGATCAAAGCCTGATGAAAAGCAAAGAAGATATGATGTGTTGATGAACTCCTGCTTGGAATGATCTAAATCTCTCCTGCAATGCAGAATTTATGGGAACTGTTTGGATTTTTTGCTACTTAACCCCCTGTGTAGCTGAAGTACACTTGCATTGGGTCAGGGGAATACGTTTCCAGAGAACTCTGGTTTTTCGTATCCGGCAGTGTACAACGTCGTATTTGAACAATCTGTGAAAATTTCAAATACTGTGAAAATTTATTGAAAAATAATAATTATTAAAATACTTTGTAACTGGTTAATGATAAATGTGTGAATGAAAAATTGTGTATGTATGTGCTTGTGTGTGGTTATTAGCAAAAAAATATGATAAGCGTCATGACTCCTGTCTCATTTACAATTTATGTGATGCGTACTTTAAGTCTCCACCCCAGAAGAATTATATGGTTACGTCGCACATTCGAAATTTACTAAAACTCGTCGGGAGAATAACCCCGTATGCTTGCGTGTCTCGTGTAAAGCCGGTTTTCCACCAGGCGGAAATTTGTGACTTCTCGGATGGAACTAATTCGGAAAAGACAAAGAAAAATTTCTCTCCGTGCGTAAAATTCCGCTTTGTGGAAAACCGGCTTATCCCGCCAATGCATTATGGTTATTATGGTTCAGGGTACAGCCAATTGCAGTTGAGCTTGCAGCTTGCATTTTAAACGCGTTGTTATATCGTTGAAAAGTATGCGTTCATTCCTTAGAAACACGCCGTTGCTAGGGGCGTAACGTGAACTTTTGGCGGGCATTGTTGAACTTCTGAACGGCGTGCAAACAAACGTATAACGAGTTAAATATATTGTAAAAACGCCGCTTAAGCCTGCGACGGAACAGTAAGGTATTTTTAGAATGCCTGCAGTCAAATTAGAACTCCCTGGTCGGTTTTGTGACAAAATCTAATTTAATTCGCCAACGCCAAGAATAGAAAAACATGTTTACGTCGTTACAACGCGCGCCAAAAGTTCACGTTACGCCCCTAGCAACGGCGTGTTTCCAAGGAATAAACGCATACTTTTCAACGATGCAACAACGCGTTTAAAATGCAAGCTGCAAGCTCAACTGCAATTGGCTGTAAAATTTGTGACTTCGTGCCAATTACGTGAAGGTCATTTGACCACGGCCCAATGCCTGTAACGGGTATAAGACACTTAAGTATAGCAACATCTAGTAACGGGCCTAGCAAGTGGGGACAATTTTCTGTCGGTGGGGGCCAACAAATAGGACCTGGGGGGCCAAATGTCCCCTATGTCTCGTGTGAACTGGATATTTAGACCGAAATTCCCTCCTCAGATCTAGACCTGAAAACCTTTCTCAACCTTTCTCAAACCTTTCTCTCTTTTTTTTTTTTTTTTTAAATAAAAAATAAAATAAAATAAAATAAAAGGTACAGAATGGGTACGGGGTAGGCATAGCGGGTGTGCCATTTTGAGTATTGCATTCCACATGCACAGAAGAGCTTTGCTTTTTCGGGGGGGGGTAACCACACCCCATAGAAATAATAGACTTGTCTATTATTTCTATGCCACACCCTCCTCTACACGCGGAAAATATAAGGAATGCGGTTCCCATGGAAAGTATTGAAAATATGTACGTACAAGCCGGCTTTACCAAGTTACATACGCAAAACGAACTGTGTTAAATTAATATTTTGGGAAGAACATTTTAGCGCAAAAATCACGTGCGTGTGGCCTAAAATTTTGAATATTTTACATATTGAGGGAAATCCCTTTCATGGCAGGTTGGGAGAATTTCTCTTCGAATCAGAAATTATTATAAAACGCCTTCAGTTCAATTCGCTGTTAAATTATAGCGCCAAGTTTAACTCAAAACCTTGTACAGTACTTTGCTCATAAGAAATTATCTTATTTAAAATATATAAAACATGTTTTATTTTGGAGAGTATTTGAGATGAATTCGAATTTTATGAGTGAAAATTTGTGCAAATATCTCCGCAGTGAAGCCCGGGTAAACTGGTTTGACCGGAGAACCGGGTTAAAGCGGTGTGAACTGGCTCAATCCGCGAGGCTTGATGAACTTTGTAATGGTGTTAGATGAAAAAGCGGCCAATACGAACTGTAACTACTGAACCTTTATGAAATTGAAGCGCTTTCAATGCCTGTTGCAATGACTACTGTCGAACAAGCGACTACATTATTGGATTTCAACCAAAAACTTGATATAAACCTTCTAGACACTGTTGTCTCGTGCTTCTACAGTAGCGAGGGCCCAGAGGTATATTCATTGTGTATTCTACTATGGACTCTTGAAGCGCTTTGCCGTTGCTTATTTGCTTTATAAGTGTGGAATAAACATCCACAATATGCCCTATTTAATAATATTTTCTTTTCTTTAGCAAAAGGCTGCGGATCAAGTCTTAACACAGCTGAAACAGCACCCAGACTCGTGGACAAGAGTTGACAGCATACTCGAATATTCGAAAAGTTTACAAACAAAGGTATTTATAATAATTAATGTAATACATAGTATTCGTTGTTTACTGAAAAAATACCCACCCAAAAAGCATCAGGAGTTTTATATGATTTTTTCTCATTTATTTTATAGTATTTTGCATTACAAGTTTTGGAAACTGTGATAAAAACTCGTTGGAAAGTTTTACCTCGGGAACAATGCGAAGGTAGATTGCCTATATAAAATATCTTTACAACTAATATCTGACAATTTCAGTAAAGTATTCCTCAACGTTTTTTTAGGAATAAAGAAATATATCGTTGGCCTTGTTATAAAGAACTCAATGCATGCAGATAATCAAATTGAGGTACAAAATTTTATTCTGTATTTTTGTAATATTCTATTTTTTTCACAAAAAAATTCATAAAGTATGTCAGAGCTACTTTAACACCAAAAGTTTGAATGATTTTTTTTTATTTTTTAATAGAAAGATAAAGCATACTTAGGGAAATTGAATATGATTTTGGTTGAGGTAAAAGTTCAATTTTCAACCTGTTAGAACTGGATAGTACTGGACTGGTATTGATTGAGCAATTCAGAAGTTGCACTTATGCAACATTGAAAATCGACCCTGTCTTGTCCTGTCTTGTCTTGTGTAGTAAATTTTGCTTGCCGAAGAGATCTTTTCGTTTGCAGTCATATTTTATATTGCAGTTTAAGTTGTGGGTAGAAATTATTTACATTATAGTGGGCAACTAGATTTTGTGGGCAGAATAATTTAAAGTTAAATAAATGGCAGGTGTGAATGATAATTTGGTTTGTATAGCCAAATCTGTCTGATAAATTGGCCTAAAAACACAGTTTCTGAGGAGAAAATGTGATTGCAGCAACCTCTATATGTTTTTTCATACAAAAATCTAACAGGATGTATGTTTTTATTGGACAAGGTTTTTTTACACTGATCTCTCTAAGTGTAGTGGACTATAAAATCTACATGAAGGTTCTGAACATTCATTTGAAAATTGGACAAGATTAAATTAATGGAAGTTGCACTGCACCACAGTGCATGCTACTTTATTATTTTATTTTCGCAAGGACAAGCACTGGAAGAAGAACACTGGTGCTCAATTTGGTTAAATTAACTGCTGTACTATAGACTATAGTCCTACCTAAAGCTGTATTTTAAGACTACCAAAGGAGTGTAGTCTAGTCCCTCTACATGATGAGGCCCACTTACATGTATTGTATGATTTGAATATTACTTTTATTAATGTGTTTGTATTCAATGACATATTAATTTTTCAACCTTAATTTAATTAAAATTAAAAATTTCTGCAAATTGGGTTTCCTGATATTTTTAACCTGTTCTGCACATGTGCTATGTGAGGGACCTACAACATCTTCCAAATTAAAGCTCTAATCTATATTCATTTAAAAGCATAGCGAACCAGAATGATGTTATAAGCACAAATAAACTGTTATTGTTGTTAACCCATTGAGTGGCAACACTCTCCACTTGATGAGTAAAATCATCTGGCATTAGATGGGTTAAGCCAAAATTGAGCAAGCCCTCTCTAAAGTTCATGGCATATTATAAATATCCTTATTGCCCTTCCAGATCCTGAAACACGAATGGCCTAAAAACTGGCCAACATTTATCAGTGATATTGTTGGAGCTAGCAAAGCAAACGAAACGATTTGTGAAAACAACATGAAAATTCTGAGATTACTGAGGTATGATGTTATTATCACATAAGATTATCACATTGATTATGCAGGGTGTATAAAAAAAACGCAACCTCGGAATTTCCTAAGAAATCCACTTTGCAATTCTTAAGCATAAAAGATTTTAGGCCCCTGGCAATTGAAATCGAATTGCTAATAGATCATATATTACTGTTGTTGTTACTGTACTCTTGCAAAATATAAACTTATTAATTTAATAAACATTATTTAATTAAAGAATAGTTTCATTAAACTTTATCATTTGTTTTTAATTGATTTTTCCACAACAGCGAGGAAGTGTTTGATTTCTCCAGTGGGCAGCTAACACAGACAAAAGCAAAACATCTCAAGGATTCAATGTGCAGCGAGTTCTCACAAATTTTTACACTCTGTCAATTTGTAATGGTATGAAAAAAAACATTAAAACCAATCATAGGAGGAAAAAATTAGGGGATGGACAAAAATTTGCAGCCAATCATTATTTTGGTTGGGTAGTTTGTGCTTAAAAATCAAGAAAATTGCACTTAAAAATTGGGGAGTTCTACATAAAAATCTGCCAAATAATTAAAGATAATAATAATTAATAAATAAGAAGAAATCCAAATAGGAAGAAATCCACATAGGAAGAAATTGAAAATAGGAAGAAATCCACTTTTTCAAAGCGTCTTTTATTAAATAATGTTTCGAAAATTTTTTCAAAATTGTTAAGTCTGGCAATTTATTCAAGATTGGACAAATTTTTGTCTGCCCCCTAATGTATTCCTCTTGTACGCCTATGTGACATATCAACTAATCTTTCAAAACAACAGATGATGTATTTTTATGCATATCTCTGCAGACATGCAGAACTAATTTGGTTAATGAATCACTTACATCACAGAGTAGAGACATACAGAGCTGCAACTGACCATCGTAACACGTACACGTATGTACCCACTTTTTTCAGGCGACCAGACAAAAAAAGATCAACTGCGCGTGCTCAGCAAGTAGTGAGTCGTCGTCCAATCAGATGCATGCATCTAGTAACTTGCCGAGCATGTGCACAAAAAAAGTGGGTACACTAGTTACAACTCTGTATGTCTCTCCTCTGTGCTTACATGCCTGTGACATCTTTTATCCCCCATTACTGTAGTTAAGTGCCTACTTGATGTACAATGGCCATGTTTTTCAAATTTAATAGCCGGGTTTTTCATCATTTTGGTTATTTCAGTTTTTTAAAAATTTAAAAACATCTTTAGTCTACTGTTACAATTGCAGCATTGAAGTCACAGTTTGTGGAAGGTGGATGCTATTACAGCTGCATCATCAAAGTCACTGTTTACTAATTTTCACAATTATTTGTTGTCAGGAAAATTCTCAAAATGTTCCACTGGTTGAAGCAACTTTGCAGACTCTGCTAAGATTCCTAAACTGGATTCCACTTGGTTATATCTTTGAGACAAAATTAGTTAGCACATTAATATATAAGGTATATACAAGGTGTTGTGTTTACCCATTCTGCTTTGCATTTTAGGATGAATTTTCATTGTCCGTTGTGTGATACTATACTTTAGTTATTTTTTATTTCTTTTGTAGTTCCTAAATGTTCCTATGTTCAGAAATATAACTTTGAAATGCTTGACAGAGATTGGTATGACTTGATTCATTTCATTTTAACCCTTTGAGTGGCAATGTGCACTGATGCATCCTACTTTATTATTTTACTTTATGATTTTACTCAGCAAGGGGAGAGTGCTGCCACTCGATGGGTTAATATTTCTGTCCTGTATTCTAATCAATAAATTTTCCCATTAAAAAGAACTTTTGTAATATTTTTTCAGCTGGTATAAGTGCGTCACAGTATAATGAGCAGTTTATACAACTCTACACACTAACAATGACACAATTAAAACAGGTATTACATCAAAGAATATCATAGATAAACTACTTTTTCCACCCCCTTGAAGAGTTGAGAGCAGTCAAAGACATAAGAAGTTAGTGAGGAGTAGTGTTCTGATTGCAATTATTTCTCATGTTAGATGCTTCCACTATCCACAAACATCAAAGAAGCATACACAAATGGCAGAGATGATGAACAGAAATTTATTCAAAATTTAAGTTTATTTTTATGCAGCTTTTTGAAGGAACATGGACAGCTTATAGAAGCTAAGGTACTGTGGAAATAAATCCTTTTATTAGTCAGTTTATATATCAGGTCAACTGCATTTGCTAAAGTCTTGTAGAAACATCTGACTCTGAGATTTGTGTAATTTATGAAATGCAATGTGATTGTCTCTTTAGGTTGATCTTCATACAACATTGTTAGAGGTAAGACTGAACAATTTTTGGTATCCAAGGAGGCAGAATTACTTGGGTGTATGAGGCCGTACAACTCCGGACACTCCCCCTATAGCAACTAGTGCATCCCCAAGCTACTAGCACAATCCTCTAGTATCCCCTTCCATAACTCCCCCTCATGAGCGCAATCCTTCAGCACATGTCTCCTTCAGCACGATTACCCCAAACAAGTCTAGCCTCCCTCTCAGGTGATTTAATAAACACAACCCCCCGCTGATTCCAGTGGCCTCCTTTCCTCCTCTCTAATTAATATTTCAACACGTGCCTCCACAATATGACCATCTAACAACATCCCCTGCTTCCTGCCAGCACAACTTCCCCCCTCCCCTCTGTCAGCACATCCTAAACAGATCCTCAACCCCAGAAGCTCCCTTGTACATTTTTGTCTCTTGTACATTTTTGTCTCTTGTATATTTGATATTTAGTCACTTCACTACCTGGTGTTGATATCTGAAGTTGAAGAGATTGAAATCTTCAAGATATGTTTGGAGTACTGGAACAGTTTAGCTGGAGATTTATATCGAGAAAGTCCTTTCTCATCATCTACCAGTCCTTTGCTTATTGGCACCATACAACAGCAACATGTACCTCCTAGGAGACAGATATACTTGCAAGTTCTATCCAAGGTAGATGGAAGAAAGAATAAGTATAATTTATGATTGTGAAGGGAAAATATTGCGAAGTTTCCAAAAGATCATACTGCACATTCACTGTTTTGACTCCAGTCCATGGCTGTGGAAACTAGAGAGACATGGAAGATGCAACAGTATAATATACTGAAATTTATGTTTTTAAAAAGACCTGAAACGTAAATATCAGTAATATACAGATATTGGTTTCTAACTATGTGATACTTTACTTTAGGTTCGGATAACAATGATATCAAGAATGGCCAAACCGGAAGAGGTAAGGGTAGTTCTGCCCAGCTGGTGATGTGTGCTGGTGATTTTATGGTGGTGATGTTTATATGGTGCTGATGGTTATATGTGCTTGATGGTTATATGTGCTGATGGTTATATGGTAGTTCCTCTTTGCAGCTGCTTCATTGTTTCACTATAACTTTGCAGTATTTATTATTTATTATTAAATTAGCCAGCCCTGATGTAGACAGTATAATTTAGTGGTTTAGATTTACATTTGCAGATACATTAATGGCTGTCAATTTCTGTGCCGTACAGGTTCTTGTTGTTGAAAATGATCAGGGAGAAGTTGTACGAGAGTTTATGAAAGATACAGATGCAATCAACTTGTATAAAAATATGAGAGAGACTTTAGGTATTGACTAGTATTTTTACCTATGAATGTCCATACTACAGTACAATTGTCTGCCATTTAATAGACAGAGTAAAAAGTAAAGGTAAAGTTCTGCACCCCACTGGGATACCAGGATTCAAAGTTCCAGTATATCCCATCGTGTTTCCTACTTTTGGATACTGGTTAAGGCTGGTCAAGAAGGCAGACTTGTAGTACTCAAAGATATTGGGATACCACCAGAGTCATTTAGCAACACTACAATTTAGTTTGAAATTTTGTAATATATCCAGTCTGGATATAGTAGCTGGGAAAGTTTTTTCAAATTACTATTTCTATATTAATTTTAACAGTATATTTGACACATTTGGACTATCAAGACACAGAAGCACATATGACTGAAAAACTTCAAGCTCAGGTTGATGGTACTGAATGGTCGTGGAAAAATCTGAATACGGTAGACATTGACTGTCTTATATCTGCATTGCTTCTTATCTTGAATCTCTCAAGATACACATAACCACATCCAGACTGGCACTTTTCAGTTTGTGAATGCAAATCGCTATGAATGCCCTTCAAAGTTGAGCAGCACCATGGATAGTTTAAACTGACTGATGTTTTTTTCCTAGTTATGTTGGGCGATTGGGTCCATCAGTGGAGCAATGCACGAGGAAGATGAAAAGAGATTTTTGGTCACAGTTATCAAGGTACAGTAGATGTAATATGTAACAGCTTTTTCTTACAAAAGTTGAAAAATTAACTATCCTGGAATGGCGCTAACCAATCTTTGTAGTGTATGTGGATTTTTTCTTAAGATATATGCCTTTTCTTTTTAAATGTGTTTTGTTTGTTTTAACATGGTATTGTTTTTATGTATTTTCTAAGGATTTACTTGGTTTATGTGAAATCAAGCGAGGGAAAGATAACAAGGCAATCATTGCTTCAAACATTATGTACATTGTTGGACAGTATCCTAGATTCCTCAGGTAGGAACACTAAATCACAACCATCCAGTTCATTAATAGAGAGGTTCAGATTTGACTTACAAACGTCTCACTGACTTAGTAAGCATCTGATTGGTTCATCAGATATATCAAATGCATCTGATTGGTTCATCGGATATATCAAATGCATCTGATTGGTTCATCAGATATATCAAATGCATCTGATTGGTTCATCAGATATATCAAATGCATCTGATTGGTTCATCGGATATATCAAATGCATCTGATTGGTTCATCAGGTATATCAAATGCATCTGATTGGTTCATCGGATATATCAAATGCATCTGATTGGTTCATCGGATATATCAAATGCATCTGATTGGTTAATGGTCCCTTAATAGTAGCGGTACTGTAGTTGGAAGTAAAATCTGAACCTCGCTAATGTTTCTGGTAGACTGTTTAGTCAAATTAGGCCTCAATCATATAAGTATATCTGTGGTAATAATGTTAACGTTTGTATATTTTTCCAGAGCACATTGGAAATTCTTAAAAACTGTTGTCAATAAACTATTCGAATTCATGCACGGTAAATGTATTATACAGTTTCGTGATTATTTTTTACGAAAATGTGTTTAAATTTTTCTCCAAAATTCATCCCACATTTGTGTTGATAAATTCTTAGAAACTCACGACGGTGTTCAAGATATGGCCTGCGATACGTTCATCAAGATAGCACAGAAATGTCGACGACACTTTGTCCAGGTGAATATAATGTTGAGCATTGAAGAATAGAGTAGAATCCAAGAATAGTGTGATGGTAGAGTAGACTAAAGGCCCGTTCACACTTGCAATTTTTGCTTCGATTACTAGCGCGATTTTCTTCTTCTGACGCATGTGAAAGAGTGGATAAGTATGAATGTTTTGAGTACATGTTCCTTCATCTGAGCATTCATAACTCATCCACTCCTTCACATCTATCAGAAGGAGAAATCGCACTAGAAATCGCAGCAAAAATTGCAAATAAACGGGCCTTAACAAACCAGACTGCATTAGGGAACATTGCAACTTCATGAGTTCATGCGCACATAGTTAATTCGTATTCTTATCGATTTTTAACTGGAAAAGAAAAATGGTTATTTTACAAAAGAAATTGTCGTAAATGGACAAATCAGACAGGTGAGAACAGCACTTGCAATGCCTTCAGTATCAAGATAGACCGAGAATGGATACCGTTTGCCGCGGTTAAACATTGGTGGATGATGATGCTCAACTTGTTGACAGTAGTCTGTAAAGGCTGGTCTTACACTATCAAAGTTTCTGTGATCACAGTAGGAATTTTGCATACAGGTAGGTGTAAAATTCTAAGTTTTGAAGAATTTGCAAGAAAAGTTTGAGGGAACTGATTTAATGTTAAACACCGAGTCACTTCCCTCAAACATTTCTTAGAAACCCTTCAAAACTTAGAACTTACCTATGCAAAATTCCTACTGTGATCACAGAAACTTTGATAGTGTACGTAGATTGAAAGCTTGTGGTTGCGCTAATAATGTAAATTAGACTCTGGGTGTCTGCGCGTTCGTCATAACTACTGTATACGTAAGTTATTGATTGTATGATAGTAGCGTCACGCAATACCGGTACAATAAATTATAACCTACAATATCTCCATAAATCGTTCTTCATTCACACTCTGTTGTGAGTCAAGCTGGTCTAAGAAAATTTACAATGTTTTCTTACTACGATAACTGTCAGATGACCAGCTTTACGATAGTGCTTAATAGTGAAACTCCTGTTTCAGTGAAGTTCCATACATATGCTTCAAGGATTTTTAAAATTTTATTCAGGTTCAAGTTGGAGAAGTGATGCCATTTATTGAAGAAATTCTCAACACAATTCAAACTATCATATGCGATTTACAACCTCAACAGGTAAATGCGAATTGAATGTTGCAATTTTCTTCACAGGCCTAAGAAAAAATAGCAAGTTGTATATTTTTATCATAAAATACCAAAAATGAGAATGTTGTCTCTGTTTTTAGATTCACACGTTCTACGAAGCTGTTGGGTACATGATAAGTGCACAATCGGTAGGTATGCTGTGGTTATATAGTCTTGGGGTGAGAGTGTTTTCATCATTCACACATGTTTTCATAAACATTCATCATTCTTAGGATTCAGTTGTACAAGAAAGATTGATTGAGAAATACATGTCGTTACCAAATCACGTCTGGGATAACATTATCAAGGATGCAACCAAGGTAGGAAACTTGTCTGCTACATGTTTACAGACCTACCAAGTCTCACGATTTAATCGTGAGACTCACGATTTTTTATGCTTTCTCACGATTAAGTCCCCAAATCTCACGATTTTCGGCAAAATCTCTGCTAAAACCACAAGTGATTCCAAACACCCGTGGAAAAAAAGAAATATGCTATTATTTCGTGAGACTTGACACTGGAAGCTACTGAAGCCATAAAGATTAAAGAAAAAACAGCCTATTTTTAATAAGCCTTGCATTACGGTTATATTAACAAAATATAAATGCATACTATCCTAAGATTGAATATCTATTGATTATTTTCTAGTGTTGTTAAAGTTAACCCTGGTCATATTAATGAGCAATCCTGAAAATTTCTAAGTCTCACGATTTTTCAGCCAATCTCACGACTTTTTAGATAGCAATTCACTATTTTTGCTACTCTATAGCCTGGTTTACACTATTGGTTATTGCCAAGTACGTCTTTTTAATTAAACCATGGATAATAAAATAAGTGGATAGGAAACTAGCTGACGTGACCCAATGTTTTCAATGGGCTGATGGCGTGATTGCATGTTGAAACCTAGTTGCAAACCAAATTCTCAAAAACGGCATGTTTAGCAATAATACAGCTAAACATTTTAGTCAAAGAGCAAATAAATATAACTATGCCATTCTACGATGAAAACTCTAAGTATTTCCAGTCAATTTTAGCAAATATTTCAAGCACTATACAGTGAAAAATGCATCGCAAATTTCGTTAAAATTGGTGACGCCAATTTCGTAGCTGCAAATGTTAAAAAATAGAAAAACAAAGACGAAAAACATTTACCTTGAATACTTTGTCGTGGCTTAGGCATGTTTTTAAAACAATTAGACCAGTTTATGCTTCAATATTACTCTCTTAAAGCGGAAAATATAGCGAAACAACAAAAATGCTGAGAACTTTGGTATATATATGCAATACGCGTGACGTCACAGATTGCAACTAGGTTTGGACTGTGACGTCAGGAAGTTTCCTATCCAGTTATTTTACAATCCATGATTCAACAAATGCGTGTGTGATCTTTCAGAATGTCGATACATTAAAGAACATCGAAATCGTGAAACAACTCAGCAACATTTTAAAAACAAACGTCCACGGTTGCAAAGCGATTGGTCATCCGTTTGTCACGCAACTTGGTCGGATATACCTGGACATGTTGAACGTTTATCGATGTTTGAGTGAAAACATTTCCTCGGCTGTGGCGGCAAACGGACCCGTGGTTACCAAGCAACCACTGATACGCGCAATGCGTGGCGCGAAAACCGAGACGTTGCGCTTGATCTCGACGTGGGTCGGTAGATCTAGTGATGCGAAACTCGTTTGTGATAACTTCATCCCGCCATTGTTGGAAGCAGTCCTCGGAGACTATCAGAGGAACTTGCCGGCAGCACGAGAACCGGAAGTACTCAATACCATGGCAACGCTGACGAATAAACTCGGGGTAAGGATGTCATGTACAGCCTGTGTTTTGGGTGCTCTGCTTCAAATTTGTCACTAGGTGTTATTGCTGTAACATTTGATTCCCCTAAACGCGCAAATGTTCTCCGGTTTCCTCCCTTAAGCCGGTTTTCCACTTCAAGCGTACCGTACCGAAACGTATCAAAAACGTTTTTAAATTTCAAAACTTAGAATTTACCTGTGCAAAATTCCTACTGTGATCACAGAAACTTTGATAGTGTAAACTAGCCATATAGAGCTGTTTTGTCATTAGTGATAAAATTTGTGTTAAAAATTTGTTTTTCTTAGCATTTTGTCACGGAACAAGTACCACAAATATTGGATGCCCTCTTCGGCTGTACGTTGGAAATGATCAACAAAGTAGGAAGTTAAATAGTTTTCTGAAAGTATTTCTGTAATTGTTGCTTCTTGGTGTTCCTAATTTTACTTTACTTTCTTAGGATATGGAGGAGTGGCCTGAGCATCGAACGAATTTCTTTCTCCTTCTTAAAGCCGTCGTGGAACATTGTTTTTCTGGTACGATCGCCATTCCCTGTGTAACTCTTACTGTTTTTACAGTCGATTTCGCATAACGTTTCCCTAAATGTTGCGAACTTCGTTCCCAACTTCGTTGCGAAGTTCAAAAGTTCATATTGAAAATGAAATTCACAAGCTGGATTGTAAACAAAGCCTCTGATTGGCCCCTGAACTAAAAGAAGCCAATCAAATACATTGTTTACGAGACCAACGTTGTTGAACCGACATTGTTGTCCTCACTATATGAGGGTAATGTTGGTTGATGTTGGACAGAGGTTTGACTTTGAAATTTTCGTCCAACGTCGTCCAGCATTAAGCCGCCCATTTCCACTCAGGAAATTTTCCACAGAAAGAAAATTTAGTAAAATGTGATTGGCCGACACAAATTTTCCGTCGGAAAAAAATTTTGAAGTTGAAAATTTTAACGATGATATTTTCGGAAAATTTTCTGTCCGTGTAAAATTTTCTTGAGTGGAAATGGACCTTTAGACAGGGTTCGTACAAAACTTGAAAGTCCTTGAATGTCCTTGAATTTGAAAACAAAAATTCAAGGCCTTGAATGTCCTTGAATTTGTAAAGAAGTACTTGAATGTCCTTGAATTCTTCTTGCTTTAGTTTTTGGATATTTTCTGAAATTGTTTGACATTCAAGACGGACATTTTGTTGAACTGATTTTGCATGTTCATATCTGACCTCATTATGAAGTTACGTTTTGAACAATTCAACGTCAGATTTTGCTGATTTCTAACGCCTTCTTCAGTATTAGTCCTTGAATTTGTTGATACATGGCCTTGAATGTCCTTGAAAAGTCCTTGAATTTGACTCTTCCTGACATGTACGAACCCTGTTTAGAGAGGTTCAGATTTGACTTATAAAGCTAGTGAGAGGTAGTGGTAGTCAAATATGAACCTCTCTATTGTTGGACCAACAACGTTGGACGGCCTTAATAATTTTCGGTTTCAGTAAGCCTTACGGGACAGCATTTGGTGATCCAGTTCAGAAATGCTAAAGGCTGCTTCACCATAATTCTCAAAGAAACGTACGTATTGCCCTGTTGTTAATATTGGCTGTTTTCTTGCCTAGCTTTGTTAAAAATCCCAGCAGAGCAGTTTAAACTGGTATTGGATTCCATCGTTTGGGCGTTTAAACACACGATGCGAAATGTCGCGGATACTGGTAAGTAAATTTCGTCGTTACAATTGGGGTGTACCGAAATTAATTGTCCATGCCTAGTGCTGAATGTAAACTTAAAGGTACACGAGCATAGAAATATTTCTGTTTCTACACATTCTAGGCTTGGAAATTTTGTATTCATTGTTGAGAAGTGTGGAGAAGGCCGAGAGTTCCTCACAGAATTTCTATCAAACGTATTACACTATGATCTTACAACATATATTTTCTGTTGTTACCGATACATCACACACAGCAGGTAAAGCTTACGTTAAAGATGTTTTGTGGATAAAAGGTTAGAGCGAATTATATATTTTAGACCTAACCCGAAGCAGTTGGGAAAAATGCAACTAAATACATCCGGTAGGAATGCGTTCCTGCATTTTCCTGCATGCGATTCCAGTGCAAGCGCTCTCGTCGCTGATGTATACAGTCCAGTTGCCAAGAGCAACCACAAGTTCATGTAATGGCTAGCAGTGAGCGAATCAATCTGCAAACTTTGGTAAAAGAGGAGGGAGGGCATTGGGGGCAACGTAAATAAAGTAATAAACAGACTGCCTGTCAGGTTTGCGGCGCCCTTCTAAGACGTGTATCTAAATTGTGAATTTATTCCGTTTTCCACAGGTCTCAATCACCATGCAACGATTCTCTCACACATGTTTCATTTACTGGAAGCTGGCAAGGTTGTTGCTCCTCTTTACGATCCTGCTCAATATCCTGGCGTCACAAATAACCATGTATGAGATATTCTACACATTTTAATCTTCCTTTGTACTTGAAATTTTATCCTATAACATGTTTGAAATAAACGACAAACTATTTCTTCAGGAATACGTTCATCAGTACGTCTCCAATCTTTTGAAGCAAGCGTTTCCACATTTACAACCGTAAGTAAAGCCTTGCCAGTTCTGAAACTTCTAATAAATACGTTAAACTTGTGTACTATTAATTTAATACTAATATCGTTTATTTCAGAGATCAAGTTCGTATATTGGTTGAAGGTTTCTTCACGTTAAATCAAGATATTCCCGCGTTCAAAGAACATCTCAGGGACTTCCTGGTTCAAATCAAGGTTATTTTCTTCTTCTAATTCGTCTCAGAGCCATCGTTTTGTGGTAAAACGTATTTAGGGTACATATATCGGAGTTGATAAAAGATGAACGCGTAAAGACTGGTCTCTTAAGCCACACTAGGAATTCTGTCGGTGATTTTCCTCCTGGCAAATGTGATCGAAGGAATGACATGCAAAAGACGTAGAATTGTTTACTTCTGAAAAGTGACTCTATACTGTTGTCACTTTTATGTGCGAGTTCACTCATTTGCATCCGTCAGAAACACAAATCGCCGACAAAATGGCTAGTGTATGAACCTTGAACAAGCTGTGCTCACAACTTCAGACTAGAGCGACTTTGTATTGGATGGCTCTATCATTTCTAGAGATCCAATTTCTAGACATCATTTCTAGAGATCCACATTCATTTTTTTCCGCATTTATTGTTCTCAACATACATCTTGCTCGTTCTAGGAATTCCGTGACGAGGACACGACTGATCTTTTCTTACTGGAACGTGAAACTGAACTGAAGAAAGCTCAAGAGGAAAAACGACAAATCCAACTGACGGTACCAGGGATAATTAACCCTCATGATCTCCCGGAGGAAATGCAAGATTAGCTTGCCCCTCTCCCCACACCCACTTCCACGTTTTATCACCACCTCATCATGCCCCCCTCGCGCACACCGCGGAGCGAGGGCATGTTTTTGTAAAAAGCCGAGGTGATTTACCATTTTTAAACTGGTTTTAGCCAGAAACCACCATAGAAAGTTATTCTGTTTAAGGGTATGGAAACTGTCCTACCCTACTACAATGAAACCAGTACCATGGCTCTGATAGTTCATGACGGGATCACCGTTGCTATAGAAAATTATGATACCACTAGACCAGTGATATGAAAGATACCCAGGAAAACACTGTTACCATGGTAACGGTACCACTTATACCATAGAAACATGTACCAACGGCCTGGCAATGAAAGCACTAGGCGTTTGCTAGAAGATTATACCTATTACCTCTAACCACCATCGTTCAGACCAAGACCTAATACTAACTCTAAATTTAGCATCTGTTTTCCTCTGGTAGTAAAAATCCTGTTTTACTTTTCCTTGCGTTCTTTAATCTATCCCTAAATTTCCTCTTGTGTTCCTCCTGTACTCTTTCATGGAAATTGAAGCTTTAGAGCAGCCAAGAACAAAAAGTAAAAAAGTATTCTAGCTGAATATTATTATATTTGCTGTAAATACGAATGCATATTTTTAGAAAAATAAAAGAATGGTAAGATTATATAGTTCAATCAGGTTTCGTCCAATGTTGGAGCTCTGGCTAGTTTTACGCATTACAACCAAATTTGATTCTCACACTCCAGAAGGCAAACTGGAAATATACTAATGCTTTTTGTATTACAACATTTACATAGTAAAGCCCAGGTCACACTACACAACGATAACGATACGATAACTTGTATACGCGCGCTGATTGGTCAAAAATTTATCGTTATCGTCCGACTGAAAAAAAATCGCTCAGGTGAGCGATTTTAAAATCGTTATCGTTATCGTCTAACGATAATTTTATCATTTTCGTTGTTGTGTGGACACTAACACAATTTTTTTGACAATTATCGCGTGTTTACAATTTATCGTATCGTTATCGTTGTGTAGTGTGACCGGGCCTTAAGCGAAATTTTTCTATATGATCAGATACAGGAGTACTTGATGTATAGATCAATAATCGCATTTTTTGTGTAGCCGATTGTTCTCTTGAATAGGGTTGGGCGATATTTCGATATTTTGATTTATCGCGATATTTTCAATCGCGATTATCGTATCGAAGGTAGAAACTTGAGGGACGATATATCGAAATTATCGTCATGCTCAATGACTATCGTG
Organism: Paramuricea clavata; assembly: GCA_902702795.2. NCBI lineage: Eukaryota > Metazoa > Cnidaria > Anthozoa > Malacalcyonacea > Plexauridae > Paramuricea > Paramuricea clavata. Next base: position 14,722 of record CACRXK020001965.1, on the reverse strand, counting down.
ATATTGTTTCGCATGTGCATATAGCTGTTATATAATCGTAAAAAGATCATTCAATTGCTAGAAAATATAGTTTTTAAAAGAATTAAAACTATTTCCTGAATTAAATACGAATTTAATACGATACAAAAGCTAACTGATATTTATGTATTAATCTGCTGATTGCCTGCGCTGTGTGCCCACGGCATTGTGCCAGCGGCGACACAGTAGACACCATTGAACTAGACACTGCATGGACAGTTATTATATTAATAGACTAAAAAAGCCTTCATATTATCTTATATGTAAGCTTACTATGCTTTGATACTAATTAAAATTGAAAAAATGTGGTCATTGTTTTTGTTGCATTTATCGCGATATTATCGAATATCGTGATAATTTCCTTGACAATAATCGTGAGATGATTTTTTTAATATCGCCCAACCCTACTCTTGAAACAGTTCTCCACGCGAAGCGAAACCTGGTCGAATCGTGGTCGAAACGGAGAAAAGTAATTCGAAATGAAAAGAAGATAATCCCGTGTTGACAAATACAAGGAAAGCTTGTCCTGTCTTTATTTACGTGTTTTATTCAGCGCTCTGTGGCAACGATTCTACCCAGTAACAATCTGTAACACAGACGTGAGGAAAGGCATGTACAGCAAATTATCCATAGCAACGAAATATAGCTAATTCAGAATGTCGACTGGACATTCATATTTCGTCTGCTGTGTGAAGCAAAATAATGAAAGCCAGTGGCGTGCTGGCAGGGGGGGCCGGGGGGCCACGGCCCCCCCAGCTGGCAATTTTTGGGGGGCGCAAAAATGAAAAGGGGGCGCCGATCCCGCGCCGAATTTTGAAAGTAGGTGGGAAGAAACGCATTCGAAAAAATATAGTTGCTAATTCCGCCAAGGAAAGATGTGTTTATTGACTTATAAACAGACTAAGCGCATAGGCGACAAAGTGAGTATATTAAATTGCAGACTATTTTGTCTAACCGTATTTGCTACCTAACGACTCACACGAAATCACTCGTTCATATAGAAACATGATCAGTAATCACACGCAGTGTGATCTTACCGGAATATTGATCAGGCTTCGAAGCGATCACGGGAATTATGCTCTTTTTTGCTGGTATTATACCCTTATATTATGCCCTTTATTATGCTTCACGAATCACGAGAGCGGCGCAAATTAGATAGTTGAAGTTATGACAATGTAAAGTTGTGCATACAATTTAGTTGTTTGCGCAAGAAACATTATGAGTAATGTAAGTAATCAGATAATGATGAAACACGCCCTTTTGGCAGCCAGGCAAGGAAACCTTAAAATGCATATGCGTGGGGTCCGTGTGTTATTGTATAAAAGAGCTGTAAGTTGTAAATGTATTCAGATCAGTAGAGAATAAAATTGGGATTAGATTAATTGCTGGAAGTAGTTAGCATTGCCCAATTTAATAGTGCTGCTACTAAATTCTAACCAATTTTCAAATTTCGACACGTTGTAATGCCGTTTCCTGACCATCAGATTTCTGTCAAATCTTCCCCCAAAGTCCAGGAAATGGCATTTCAGAGACTCTAGATTCAAAAATTTTCCTGGGGGGCATGCCCCCGGACCCCCCTAGAACAACCTCGCACCTGCGGCGCTCGGCTCGTGCCTTCGGCCCTCGTTTATCAAGAGTAATATTATAGGGGCGCATATTAGTTGCCAGTCGACTGGCCCCCCCCAGAAAAATAGTACCCAGCACGCCACTGATGAAAGCTGCCTTTAAATGAATATATTTTCTAATGTAAAGTACGGAAACTAATTGTTCTTTGAGCAATTTTTACATATTCACTTTTTGCAATGACTGAAATATTGAGTACTTTATATGTGTATTCCAGGTATGGTGTCCCATGTCCGCCAAAAATCAACTTTTGCATTTCACTATATGATATTTTGAGGATCATATTCATTTCATTAAAATAACAACATTGTTTTTGAAGATCACCGGTTTATCGGTTGAAAACACAACTTATTTTTTGAAGACCAACTTTTGAAGACCAACTTTTGAAGACCAACTTTTAACTTTTGAAGACCAACTTTTGAGACCAACTTTTGAAGACCAACTTTTGATACCCAACCGCAATCCAATGTCTTTGCTGTTCGTGGGCTCATATTGTCGTGATTTTCCGCTAAGGGAAGCCTCACATATCGATTTTTCCACGAGAAACGTCATATGTTCGTTTGGGGGTGGGGGGGAGGGGGGCTGTGACGTTTCTCTGTAAACATCATGGAAAAATTCGATAGTTTTTATCTTTGCAGAATATAAAAAAGAAAATAATTTGATACAAACAGCAGTCTATACATTCGTAATAGCATACCTGTTCTATACCTATGCATTTATATTATTACGGCTTCCTTGCATTGTAAACACTCAAATTTCAAGAAAGGCGCGCTAAAATTATCAATATTTCAATTTCATGCAAAAAGTTGTTTTGAGAAACGTTGGAAATTTTGAAGTTCATATTTATAATAAAACAAGACGCCTGCTCAGGCGTTCACACTGGCCTTAGCGGTTGGTAAAACAGTAAAATACCATCGCAATATTCTAAAAAATAGGTACGTAGTGCTTACATGTTGCATGCCATCAAAACCATGAAACCTCACGACTCAGAATACTATACAGAAATCATGGCCATCTCCATTATTTTCTGTGTACGTGCTATTTGTCATGATTTGTCAGTCGGCAAGTACAGTAAACAGAAGCAGTTACCCCCTGGCACTGAACAAAGATACACAGAAGGTCGATTAGAGCATAGTCCAAAACATGGTCTGGAAACTCAGTAAACTTCAAAGCGGTTATAATGAGCTGGGATTTTACGTTGAGAATATTATAAGGGGGGTAAATGCCTCCCAAAAGCGCACCAGCCAGGACCATGACGTCAGCATTTTGATGATGAATTACGGTCACGCCAAAATCATTGGAAAACCATAAGAAAAACCAATAAATTGGGCTTCTGTATGACCGACCCTGTGCCCTGGTAATGATGCGCGACCGCTTATAACTTTTGGTACAACTGATCTGAAACTTAAAATATTGATTCAATAAGTTTAAGATCAATATATTGTTTGAAAAATAGCTATTATGTCAAAATTAGAAAACTTAAGATTCTCACGCGAATAAGCAATGTTTTTATGAGCGTCTGTTCATCGTTAGTTGCCAACGACGGTAATATAAACAAGGTCAAGGCAGGTCAAGTTTGTATCGAAAGCGATTGACTGTTAGATTTTCTTTTATACTATTTTATAACTAAAAAATGTTATTTCCTACAAATTTAGCTTTATTGTAGCTTTAGTAAAGGTATAAAAAAACCTGGAAACGGTGAATTACTATAGATCGAAAATAATTATTAAACTATGATTGAAATTATCGACGTAGAATGCTATATTTCGTTGTATTAAATTTCAATAGTGTATAAATAGCAATACATTTGACATCCGTAAGTACAATTTCTTATGCTGAATCGAACGGTGGTATTTTTATCCTTATTGCGCCATTAGACATTACAAATACAAAGACAAACGTAGTGCGAGTGATTTGTTATAAATAACAGTACATACTGCGAGCGATTTGTCAATACAATTTCGCTTGATTTTCAAAGGCCATAAATCGCTAGAATACTGGTGTTCAGTAATACACTTGACATCCGTAAGTACAATTTCTTTATACGCTGAATCGTACGGTGTCGCTTTCTTCTCAAAATATAGGAATTGGTTTATAAATCATAGTGAGCATGTGTAAATATGTGATAGCTAAATTCACTGAGCTATAATATTACAGTAATATTATTATAGCTCAGGGGCTAAATTGCGTAATCCTGAGCCCACGATGCCGCAATGGAAAGTCACACTTGCGACTACAAAAAAAGAACCGAAAAAATTCCTCGCATTCCAGCGAGGGCAAATTATAACACTGGCTGCGGCCAGTGTAAAAAAAGTATGTCATATTCCTCGCGGAAGCATCGCCAATAGCCGACCGAAAAAATGTATATAGAAAATTACCTTATTCATGTGTACTATAAGAACAAAATATCGATAAAATGTGTGACGTTTCTAAGGGGGGGTGGGGGGGGGGGTCTCCAGAGAAACGAACATATGACGTTTCTCATGGACAAAATCGATATGTGAGGCTTCCCTAAAATCATCTCTGTCTGAGTAACTACACTTTTTATATATTCAATGTTTTATTTTCCTTATCCATTTTGTGCAGGCTGATGTAAATTCAAGAATATGAATTATTCATATACTGTACAATGTACATGTCAAGTGACTTTATGACTTGGTGTTGGCGGCTCGTATAATATTTTACTTTTGATCAGGTTAGATTGCAGAATACCCCTCCATTTTCTAACATTACACAGTAAGTTGTTGTATTGTTGCTGCAATTTTAGTTGCGATTTTCTCCTTTTGTAGGATGTGAAGGAGAGATTACATAAACATTTATAACTTTAATATCCACTCCTTCACATCCTCCAAAAGGGGAACATATTTCGAGCAGTGGCAGCAGACATCAACTTTTAGAGGGAGGGGGGCAGGGGGAAGCTTGTGTAGGTTTTTAATGTCATGTGTACCATTTGGACACCTAAACAGTGTCGTAGCAAGCTCGATAATTGGGGGAGGGCTGATATTCATATATTCGTGTTCTGTGTTATTAATTTCTTTAGAAATCCATTGTTTTTATGGTCTGTGAACACAAATATATGAATATCAGCCCCCCCCCCCCAAATTATCGAGCTTGCTACGGCACTGCTAAAACCTGACTGTGTGTAATATATTAGGAATTTAGGATATCTATGTTCTAGAACAATACATTATCCTGTTTTTCTCTGTTTATCAATGGGTCATTCCAGAAAACATCCATACCACTCCCACAACTGGAAATTAGAAGTTAACCCCCCTACCCCCTTCGGATATCCTATTGTCTGGATTGGTGTTCTATTTGTTCCATATTGAAAAGAATGTTATATGCCTCTCCAACGTTTGCACATATCGAATAATCAAGATTCATATTTACTATTGTAAAAAATCAAGTTTCAGCATAAGCTCTTGGTAGTCTACATTAGCGTCTCGAGACTGTGAAAAACGGTCGATGGAATTTATCATATCAAAAATTGCCTGTAGCAAGTATTGTTTGTCTTCTTCCTCCATTTTGAAAACATAATAAATGCGCCCGCGAACAACAAAGACATTGGATTGCGGTTGGGTATCAAAAGTTGGGTAATCGTTCCATGTTTCGCGCACCAATATAGTAAACGTTATGTAACGGATATCATAGTGTATTGAAAAGTTTACTAGATACCTCCATACACATATATACACACCCTAACCCTAACCCCAACCCTAAACCTAACCCCTAACCTAACCCCTAACTCCAATACCTAACCGTAACTTATATTGGTGCGCGAAACATGGAATGATAACCAAAAGGGTCCTCAAAAGTTGGTCTTCAAAAAATAAGTTGTGTTTTCAACCGATAAACCGGTGATCTTCAAAAACAATGTTGTTATTTTAATGAAATGAATATGATCCTCAAAATATCATATAAGTGAAATGCAAAAGTTGATTTTTGGCGGACATGGGACACCATATTCCAATCATTCCAGGCTCAGCTACATGTTATATCTGCAGATCGCGCATGGATAATGAGAGAAATTGATGGGTTTGGGACACTGGTTTCAGCATCTTATTGGCAATGTTACGTAGTGTGAAATGTACTGTTTAATAAACGAGCAGGAGTGTTTTATTATAATAGATATGCTGCCTATTAGTATTCTTTATATAAAGAATACTAATGAGGACACGACTACAATAGATACTGCCTTATTAGTATTCTTTAAATAAAGAATACTAATTAGGAGTGTTTTATCAGGTTTAAAACCACTGCACGTGACATATTATGGTTGACATGATTTGCCAATAAGCTTATGAATTATTAATGATGTTGGAAATATTCAGTAATACTAGTCGGTTTGCAAAATCTGGCAAAATTTGTCTTATAAATATTGATGAGTGAGTCGTATTACAATTTCTCAGCTTTTCATCTACACTACAGACTTCGAAGGTTAATTTCTCCGAACTTTCTTGAAGAGTAAAAGTAATATCTTGGTCACCCATTTTAGTGTAATGTAAATTTTCGTTTTGCTGCATCAAAATTTCGCAAAGATCGAGATGTTTAACTGAACAGAGAATGAACATCTCTTTGCCTTCTGTAATTGACAGCAATCTCAAGCTAATTGTAACCTCGATTGTAACATTGAGTACTTCCGAGATTTCGTACAAATATTAATGATGAACATAAACCTTCTTTGATCATGCACGTTTTTATTCAATTCCTGTTAAACTGTTGTTGAAACAAGTCGCCGCGATTCTGTCGCATTGCTGAGGTTAATAACTTTGGGATTAGACACATTTCCGTTCAGGAATAGTATTAAAGTTAATTTTTTTATGCAGTTCCCGCGCGCACAGGAAAATATACACAGAAAAATTTGATTCCTGTATAGACCGGGGTTAGGGGTTTTTGGGGGGTCAAAATCAAAGAGAAATCTATTCGTACGCAAAACATGCGGGTTTTACCCATAAACACTAACGTAATGTATTACATAATACTTTATTTTAACACGCTAGCCTCATCAACTAACTAATGACACAAATAATATGTACAAATTAAAGTTACATCATACAAAAATATATAAACGAAACAAATAAATATTATTGAGGACAGGTCAGCTTCGCCTCGCCGTAGATTTTATAATTCTCTTGAATGAATAAACGGAACAGCGCTTTTTGCTTCAATAGACAGATTATTAGCTCCATTGTATTTAAAACTTCTTTTAAGAAATTCTTTCTTTGGTTTTGGTAATACTAGATCAGTTTCACGATTCCTAAGATCATAAGGGGAATCGCCTTCACTGCATCGTCGAAATAGTTGTTTTAAATTTGGGGCGGCATGGTAATTAATTATTTTCTACATGTAAATAGATTTTGTATATCAACAAATCGAATATCAAAAGTTGACCCCGTTATAACTCTCGCAGCGCGATTCTGCAATCTTTGAAGACCACTAAGACCACTTCCAGAATTGTCCTAAAGAGGGCTACAATAATCAAAGTACGGTTTCACCAGGACATATATTAGCTTAGGGAGCATTCATTTTTTAGCTGGGGGGGGGGGCGGAGGAACTGATGTCTAATTCCATGCTAAAACTTGGAACCCCCAAGAGAAAAGTTGATAAAAAATTATGACCCCCTATTTTTTTACTGAAAAATGTTTTGACCCCTCATCCTAACTATTAATAATCCACACGGTGTCGTTTCCGTAGCGTTTCAGGGCCGTAGGAAGCTCTTTTTTATCGGGGGGCTGACCCACCCTCAAATTCCTCCGGTCCACCCCAGCTAAAAAATGAATGCTCCCTTAAGTGTTTCTCTACTGGTACAAAAGGCTTCATTCTTCTCATAATTCCAGCCCCAACTTTCGCGCAAATATTATCTATATGTTTTTCCCAAGTAAACCTTTCATCCAGGTCAACACCCAGGCATGTGTAGTTTTCCGTCCTGGGGACTGGTACGTTTAAATATATTAATTAAAATTGGGTTCTGAGCAATTTTGTTTTTAATATTAAAAGACGATCCAATATACATATGTTTTGTCTTTGTTGGATGAATTTGAAGCTTATTTTATAACATCCATTTACGGACATTTTCAAGATTAGACTTTATATTGGTATAAATTTCCGTGTCATCTGCATACATAGAAGGAGTGCAAAATTTTAAAGATTTAGGCATATCGTTTATATATAGTAAAAACAGCAACGGCCCCAAGATCGAACCCTTCGGGATTCCACAAACTGTTTTCTTAGGTGATGAAATCTGGCCATTAACCGTACATTGTTGCTCCCTGTTTGTTAGGTAAGATTTAAACCATCCCAGTTCAGTGCCAATTATGCCAAAATGGTCATGCATTTTTTGTAGTAATATTTCATGATTTATTGAGTACCAATGCTTTTCGAACGTCAAGAAATACTACACTAAAACTGTCTGTACCAGTGTAGGTAGTACCAATGTGAAAATGTTGTGCTGAGTGGTTATATTACTACCTTTTTTAAGGTAGTAATATAACCACTCAGCACAAGAAATACTACACAATTCAATCCGAATGATTACACGTGAACAAGCGAAGTTCGATTGTCGTGAACAAGCTGTGACAGCTACGCACGTCCCTAATTAGCATTTGCGAAGGCAGTCTGAAACGTGATTGGCTGTTTCTCCGCCTACGTCATACATTTTGTTTATGAAAAGCGGATATTAGCTTTGCGTTCTCATCAGAAAACAATTCGCAGTCAAGAGTGAAAGTTTGCTGTTTTGATGTGATTGAGAGGTTTAATGTAATAAATATATTTGCTGTACAGACTTGTAGAGTGTTGGAATTGGATTCAAGTTTTGTCCAAGTGGAAATCGGATCGTCGTTCGGTGTTTGAGGACACGGTTTCTGGGTATATTTTATATCGACTTTCTGTCACCTGTGTCAATTTGCTACGGAAGTTAACGATCGACTCGAGGAATTAAGTCGTCAAAGCTGCAAGTTCCTGACGCAAATTTACTCAATTGACGCAAATTCTAGTTGCGAACTGGCATTTATGAGTCAATATACTAGACAGCTTATGTTGTGAATCTTGCTTTGTCATATTGCTGAAAAATATTTAAACAGTGTATATTGCACGGTACCTGCTCTGCGAAGGTCACGAATTCAATTTTATCACCTAATGACCTGGTTTTGTTCGAAATAATATCGGCATTGTTCTAATAAGGCGAATTGTAAGAATTTCACGTTAAATTCTCGCAAATTGAGACATATATCGGTTGATAAAGTTTAAAGAGGTTTGATTATTTCAATATAAAGGACAATAACATTTGCATTTGAATATGGAGATGGCAGACGTACAAGTTCTGGTTCAGTCCGTAGCAAACAAACAGCAACAAAATAAACGTAAACGCGATCCAGACATGTATTTAGATGCAGTCCTAGAATGTACTGTGCGAAAATTAAATCGCGAGCGAATGGAACGGGACGAAGTGCTGAGGAAACGCCAGAGAACTGAAGTGGACGACCGAACAGGTTATTGTGCGAGTACAGACGCTTCTCTTTCAGGAAAGAGTTTAATTGAATGCCCAAGAACTTTAAACAATGACTCTACACTTTCTAAAAGCACCGATTGTGATTTGGACACGGATTTCGCTAGCCTAGAAAACGAATTATCTGGAGATTTAAAAGATTTACTAGATGAACTATCAAGGGAATTCCCTTGCGATTTTTGGGTGACGGACACAAATAATAATACTCCGGTTGAAACTAAAGACAGTGAAGGAGATATGTGGTTTTCTAGTTTCATTGAAGTGCTATGTTCGACGTGATTGGGTTATCGATGAAATATTTAGCAAATAGAATGGTATAAAATAGTGCAAAGTATATTGTGAGGGGTTTATGTCTTAATCGTTCGTCACTTTGCGTGAAACGTACATGTTGTACCGGAAGTTGTAGATTTCAATCGCTAAGTTATTATAAAAATTTATATAAAGAAGAAATTAACTAAATTATTCTAAAAAGAGATTGTAGATTTATAATATTGTGAATATGGCAGTCAAAAGTGTAATTTGTTTTGGTACGAATATAAATTATTGAGAATTACATTAGTGTGTTTATACTGTATTGCGTGTTGTCATAAACTTGATACGAAGTTGTAGTATTGTCGACTGATATTGTTTCAATTTGACATGATGTAGCTTGTTTATATGGGTTGAGTAATATAAACAATTAAAGCAAATCACTTCTTTCATATGGCCAGTGCTTTCGCCTACAGCTGTCCTTCAAGTGGCTTTAAAAAACAATACTCTCGCAAATGAAAAGGCTTTCATGCCTTGTGAGCCCAGTGAGTGAGATGCGCATGCATGCCTTTGTAACGCACATAAAATTCATTTTGTGTTCATATGAGAAACGAGCCAGCCAGGCTAGTTCATATTAACTTTGGAAAATGTAAGGATGGTTTGGAACGCATTGATCGTGTGTTGCAATTTTGTATTATTTGGGACTCCTCAGTCCTGTTGTCTGTACCTTCAATCGTTTTGTTGATTGTAAAGTTTATAACTAAATTAGGTGGGATCTGCCTTGCGCTACTGTGGGATCTCAGTGAAATGTGAAGTGGGGAATCATTTTCCATATAAAGGCTTTATTCCACCTGACCGTGATGGCCTTTATAAACCCGAATATGCTAAGATTGTCTTACACGCGATTGATGTTCCTGGAAGTTGCTGTCTAATTTTAACCACGTTAACATATGACGCAACTATGGTGTAATGTTGTGTCCTTCGTTCCTGACGCAACTCGTTCGCATGTCATAACTATGGTGCAACTATTAAAAGTTGCAAGTTGGACACTATCACATTATATCATAGTTGCGTCATTTTCAGTTTGAAAATTAATTACGCGGCAATTTACAGCAACTTGCAAGGTTGCTAACTTGCAGTCAAAATACAAAGTGTCCCACTTCCGCTTCTGTAGTCTGTTGGCTGCAATTTGTTCTGTTTTTCTGTGGCGGTTGCCAATTTATCGGCAAATACCGCGATAAAATTTAATTTTTTTTCTCAATATGATAATTTGTAGCGAAGGATGCATTTTAAAATTTTATCGCGGTTTATTTGCCGATAAATCAGTAACCATTTATACAGAAAAAACAGAACAAATTGCAGTAAATGACATCCGACTACAGAAGCGGAGACAGTTTTTGTACTTTGGCTGTAATTGTAACAATTTGTTATATATTGCCTTCATCACTTCGATGAATTTTACTTTTGATATTACGCAAGTAGTAACAACCTTGCAACATTTCCAATAAAATGCTGAATCCGGGATCTGTGTCAGTTTCGGTAATGCCAATTATAAGAAAGTTGCGGATGAATAGGGACTCAACTACCTGAAAATACAAGGAGAAGTTCTTGTATTTCTAGGTAGTTGTATCCCCATCAATCTGCAACTTTCCAATAAAATGCTTTTACATCTGCAATTTTAAATCCGTTGATTTGACACTGACGCATGGGAACTGAGAGGGCATAATATTTTCTTCAATGTGTCGTTTTCCCAAACCTAAACAATGAAAAAAGTGGCTAAACTATCAAGATTTTGTTGGCATCTCACTCGATTGATCAATAGTCGAAGGGTCTGGTACTCCTGGTAGATGGAAATTATCGAGTCTAATAAGTGTATATAAATTTCCACTTGATAAATTCCATCTACAAGAGCCTTCAACTCTTATTCAATCGAGCCAACAAAATCTTGATATTTACCCAGGGACGCCGGAACTGGGGGGGGGCAGGAGGGGCAGCCGCCCCCGTTGCCCTTTACCAGGAGGGGCAAGGGGGGCCAAGGTGCCCTTTCAATTTAAATGATTGCCTTGGCGAAATAGCGAATTGTCAGAAATGTTAGTGCAATTCTTTTACGAATCTGCTTCAGAAAACGCAAGAAATGCAGTCATCGAGCTTCAAGAATAGCACAATCGCCTGGCGGAGAACCCCCTCACACCCCTCAATCATCCGATAAATAGACTTAGAAAAACTTCAAAAACGTGCTTTTCGCATAATTTTTCCGTGATATGCACTACAAAGATGTCTTGGAGACCAAGAACATTTTGTCACTGAACGATCGAAGACAAAAATTAACACCGAAGTTGCGGTAACGAAATAGCCAGCAACTCACATCATAACTTATACGACCTCCTTCCGCCATTAAATATTGACGATCATCTTTTAAGGAATCATAGAAATTTTGAACTTCCTGTGTGTAAAACGAACAGACTTAATGATAGTTTTATCATGTACAATTCTAATATATATTTTAGATAATCGATTTGTTTTTTTAATATTCTTAAATGTAAATAGGGTTCATAGCATATATTCCTAATATCTTATATCTATTAAACTTAGCGTAATTCAGCTGTGAAATTTTCTGAGGCTGTAAGTTTTAAAGTTCAATAAACCATCTAATCTAATCTAATCTAATCCAGTAATCGATGTTAACACACAAACACATTTTACTGACTTTAACATTAGAGCTTTTAAAGGACTGTGAAAATCATTGCGAGGCATTACGAAACTTTACGAGCGTCTTACGATGGTTCACGAAGTCTACGAAGAGGTACGAAGGGATACGACAACAACGTTTACGATGAAACGAAGAAACCTCAAGAAAGATAACCGCGGAAAGCAAATTTATTGATTTTCTTAACCTTAATATTAAATTTGGGCGGAGTTTTAAACGTAAACATTCACAAGTTATGGTAAAATATTGGTAAATTCAGGACCCTAGCTAGCCCTTTTAGCTCTTCACGATTCACGGCACGCATATTAATCACGATTCACGGAATGGTATTTCTTCAAATCACGAATCACGAAGCACGAATAATTGCTAATCACGAGTCACGAAAATACCCTCCCCCCTATTAATGAGCTGCCAATTTTTACCAAAATTATCCATAAGACTCCTGCTAATTTTTACCCATATTATCCATGAATAACCTTGCGTTTTGAGGAAAATTGAAAAAAAAACTGAACAATTTTACAAACAATTTTACCAAAATTGAAATGGACACAGCAACCTTCGCAAATCGCAAGTTACGTTTGGCTGCGCTGCTCAGTTTATATTTTGAGAAGAAAGCGACACCGTTCGATTCAGCGTAAGATATTGTACTTACAGATGTCAAGTGTATTACTAAACTCCAGTATTCTAGCGATTTATGGCCTTTGAAAAACAAGCGAAATTGTATTGTTAACAAATCACTCGCACTACGTTTGTCCTTGTATTTGTAATGCCTAATGGCGCAATAAGGATAAAAATACCACCGTTCGATTCAGTGTAAGAAATTGTACTTACGGATGTCAAATGTATTACTAAGCATCAGTTAATATTCTAGCGATTTATGGCCTTTGAAAATCAATGAATACTGGCGGTTATATAGCACGGCGTTAAATATCCACCAATATTAATTAACGCTTCATTAAACTTCCCCCTGGCATATTCCTATATGGCGGCTACGAACGAGTGGAATGATGAAAATCATAAAATAGTTGGTGCACTGAACATTATTGAGGATATAATATCGCGATTAGACAGCTAGCCTTGGTGACCCAGGTTGTGTGGAGGGAATGGCAATACGATTTGACGTTTTAAAGAGATATCTTGTAAATATTAGAATCAACGACATCATGCACTTTGGAATTGCTGGATAGGGTTTGCAAAAATTTAAACCAATTTGAGCAGCGGCAGCGCTATTCGGTCATGAATAACTCTGTATTTCCAGCACAAGTTTATGCCATGGAAAATCTTCGTATGACATACACGAGGGGCAATTGAATTTTTTATAGCGAAAGTAAGCAGTATGATGGGTGCACGTGTACGCAAAATAACTTTGGAGCGGCGAATGAGGTCATTTGGCGCGAGTTTGTCAGTTAAGAAAGTTATGCCCGTCTTACACGGCCAACACAGTCGTTATGCAGCACTGTACAGCATATGTAAGTCGACAAACCTAGGGACACTGATGTAAATGTAATGCATACATGTAAATCAATTCTGATTGAAACCACAACTTCCCATGTGACGTGTGGGGATTGGTGTTAGTGAAAAAATCTAGCAGTCACAGACCTCCGAATTGGCGAAGAATCGCGTCGTTTGCCGACCTTAAACGAAAACAGGCCTGCAAATTTCAGTTTTCAATAAAATTCAAGTTTTCATGAATTAATCCAAAATGTCAAGTTTCTGGACTGACTGCCACCAACCGCCCTGCTGCCACTGACATGGGCTTTTTATCTCTGCTCAGCATTACTAAGCTAACCTTTTTCTTCAAATGGTAAAAAATTAAGTGCAGATGAAAGATGTGAATACCTAGGTATTCCCGTTCTCATGCATTCCAGGTTTTAGTTCTGTATAAAACTACGTGCAGTAAATCATATTAAATCCTGATGATAAGACGCTATATATACAGTGTTGCATATAACCACTCTGTTGGCCGTATAGGATGGGTATAACTTTCTTACCTGACAAATTCGTGCCAAATGACCTCATTTGCCGCTCCAAAGTTATTTGCGTACACCCATCATACTGCTTACTTCGCTATAAAAAATTCAATTGCCCCTCACGTTTATCATATACGAATGTTTTCAACGGCATAAACTTGTGCTGGAAATGAAGAGTTACTGTATTTATGGCGGAATAGCGCTGCCGCTGCTCAAATTGGTTTAATTTTTTGGCAAATCCTATCCAGATTCCAAACTGATGCATGATGTCGTCGATTCTAATATTTACAAGTTCTAATTACAAGATATCTCTTTAAAACGTCAAATCGTATTGCCATTCCCTCTACACAATCTGGGTCACCCAGATAATATCGCGATATTAAATATATCCTCAATAATGTCCAGTGCAAAAACTATTTCATGCTTTTCATCATTCCGCTCGTTCGTAGCCGCCATATACTACGGTCGGCTCTACAGTTTCAGATTCGCAGTTTCAGATTCACATTCAGATTCAAATATGAAAATCGATCAGGTGTCTGGCGCATAAAATGTCGAATTACTCAGTTTCTTTCTACGCAATAAACTTGTTAACGAATTTCATTCTTCTTCAGAACATTACACATTGAACAAATGTATTTTGAAGGCTTTAGC
>CACRXK020001964.1:27692-45932 GCA_902702795.2 Paramuricea clavata | reverse complement strand
GGGGGGGGGGGGGGGTTGGGAGAAGAAAGTGACCCTGAAAAAGGGAAAGAGGAAAAGGGGAAGGAAAAGGAAGAAAATAAAATAAGCATAAAAATCACAGTGATACTTCAAAAGGTTTGAATTTTCCTTCCAAATACAGATTTTTGTTGCTCCATTAGCAAGTATTTTACTATGAAAACGCAGAAAATGGCCACTTTAAAGAATTCACAAAATCACCTTTAGCTGTGCAAAGAGCCAGTAGCATGACTAAACAATGAAGCTTGGTCTGACCACTGTAAAAAGCCTCAAAGGTATCAGTATTCTCTACAGACTGCTACCAGAGATAGGAAGAAAGTTGCACTTTCAATGTTGGGAGTGGGAAAAAATTAACACTACTGGTAACTATATACACATCTGAGTTTAATGGGCTCACTCCTATAGAAAACGTCAAAAATTCCGAAACCCAGCGCAATCCAGCAAAATCTGACTCAATACCAACAAGATTTAATACCAACCTGAGCAGCCAGTTTTTCCATAAGCGTCGTCAGCATCACTTTACTGCCAGTCACTGGAAACTAGAAAACATCAATACGCTCATATCTCAATAACAATATTCAATGTTAAAATAGATCAAACGAAATCGTTCTTAAAATTAGTGCATTTTCTATTTATAATTATCACGCTTGTGAAGCAAACTTTATGAATCGCATTATATGCAACATGCGCAAGACAAGGACATTAAAAAATGTCTTACCCTTAATTTCACTTCACACCACTCTTGATTCTCGTCATCAAAGCAATACGACGCAACAGTTGGATTGTTCAGCATCACGTTCTATAGAAACATTAAAGTATCTCAAAAAATCTCAAAATATTTTGCATTTAAAACTAAAAGTTAAAGCATGTTGGGACATACTAGATATTGCACACGCCAAACTGGGGGTTTTCGTCTTCTACACAGGAAATTAAAAATGGGAGTGGGGACTAAAACGTTAAGTAAACAGCAAGATGAATTCTGAAGATGCATTGTCTTCCTTTTCCTAACCTGCGGTCAGGGTATCGTTTTCCCAGCAGATTTATATGCAATATGTTTATCATCTAACTGCAAAGAGTGTATTTAAACAGACCTGCTAAATACTTTGGGCTGAAGTTGCTTGGAGTGTCTCTACACCGGACAAGCTGAAAAGTCGATAACTGTATATTGATCATAATATACTTCGACATTGTGATCTAATGGCTGGTGGTAGTTGTAGTGTTGAACTCAGAAATATCACCTACTCGAGCCGGCTTGACTTCGTAGATCAGTTCGTAGAGTGTTGGACCAGCAAGACAAAGGTCGCGGGTTCGATTCCATGCACAGCGGTCAAGCAATTTTTCGGCTTGCCTGGTGTGGAGACACTCAGAGTAATATGAGCAAAAAAATTACGCAAAATTATCAAAGACCTTGTTGAACACCATGACCACCAGACGTCCGAACTGTTCAAGTATTAACGACATGCATGTATACAGGTAGAAAATTTTAGCAGTAGTCGAATTAAAGTAAAAAGTATTTCAGAAACAAATGTGTCAGATACAGGATATCTCCTTGTACTTACGGTTATTCGTTTGTCATGAGCTGGATTGATTTCTTTTGATTGTGATGAGACTTCCATCACCTCGATGTCTGCCTCTTTTTGATGTGTAAAATAAATTAAAATATAATTTGATAAATACTTATGATAACTAATGTATATATAAGATAGTAAATCATTCAGTTGGAGTGAACAAGTCGTGTTTGTTAAAGCCCAGCGTTACAATCACGAAAACGAGGCTCTATAGCCAACGTTTCCGGAAGCGTGTATTAACGGATTCATTTATCAGAAACTAGAGTCAATTGGAAAATCACATGTATGCATGCACTGCATAATAACAGTTTTAAAAAACAGCTATAGTCACCTACTTTGGTAGTTATATGTATACGATTCCTACCAACTTAACTTGTCGACGAGAAGCGAGCTTCATGGCAAGCTATTATCAACACCGTCCACAACAAGCTATGAAACTCGGAATAATCTGGAGCGAGACTGTATATGTTTACGCCTGAACTGTATAGTAAAATATGTAACAACAAACCTTGTACTTGACTTATACTAGTTTCGTCTTCTGAATCACCTGGATAAAGAATGCAAACAGAGATAGTATATCAATAAAACAAAAAACATTAAACGAAATCAATTGCTCATTTATCCGTTATTCAAACGGTATAAGACTGAATTAAAAAATATTTTGTTAGATTACTTTCTTCACTTTCTACTAAATCTTTGTTAATTTGTTCTTCGTCTTCATCAGGAGCTTCGTAACTGGCGTGCTGGTAAAAAACAAAAAAATTCTCAAACACTCCTATAATAGTATATAAAGATCGACTCTACACAGTAAGGTCATTTGTACGCGTGAAAGTGTGTCGCAGCCCTACCAAGCCGCGGATTAAATAAGTCGTGAACGGCTTTGTATGAACTGTCCGTTCTTTAATCAGTCCGTTCTTGTCGTGCAGCTGGTTGCTATGTGATAAACTGAATGTCTGGCCATTACTTTCTCTATGCAGAGAGGCAGGAAGACGAACCCCCTCTGACTCTGTCAGATGAGCATCATGAAATGTTATGGAAGTGTTTGAAATATCATTGAAATAAGTTCTTACTTGTTCTCTTCTCTGTTTATTTTTCTCTCCAGTTGCATCACCATCAGCGTCTGCTTCTTCTTCAGACAAGTCAGCATTATCGTCATCTTCATCGTATTTACTGCTCGAATTTAACGTGTCTGTTTTAAACAGTAATATTAAAAAATAGAGATTTCTAATTGGCTTATGGACAATGGGAATAGGTCATCAACTCAATGGCTGAAGAAATATAGAGGTTTGACTTCAATGATACAGAACGGGGATTATTAAATAGTTTATTCACTGAAACAGGGTGGTGAAACATGCAGGATGAAACATGCAGGATGAAACATGCAGGGTAGTGAAACATGCGTGACCGCTGAACCAGCAGAAGGTGAAACAATTTGTTGCACGATATCATTGATCCAGTTTGACAACAGAAAGTCAAGCAAAATAGCTTTTCCTCTTACCGCTTGTTTCAAGCTGAACTTAAATAAGAGAAGCTAATTGAAGGCTGAGAGAACGAAGGAAGGCGATGATAATCACTTTAAACCTCGTCGTTATAGGGAATTTTTCCAGTCAGAGTTGGGAGTCTTTTACATCTTATTTAATATGAAAAATTATCAAGGCTCAGTTTCCAACTTGGGCATGTAACACAAACTTCGCAAAACGGATATTAAGTTAATTACTGCTCCTTGCCCTTCCCTTCTTGGTTGTGCCCCACCCCCATACTTTCGAGATGCATCCGCGGCCTACATTTGGCATATAACAGCTTCTCTTTAGTTAACATTTCTGATAAAAAAACTACATTATGTTCTTATTATCACTGTCACGATTTGTTTGGTTGGTGGAGGCTTGCTTAGTCTCTGGGAAATACCGGCGACTTTTGCACGAAAATCAGTACATTTGGATCCAGTACTCCGCTCGACATTTATAAATAGACATTACTGCCGTCAAACACGAATTATGCCGTTGTTTAAGCTTATTACGACTTTAATTCTTCAAAGAACACTTGCCATGGTTTTGAATTGTTGTAATATACTGGTAGTGATTTATTTTAACTTGTTTAATTACGGTAAATCATGGATTGTTGTGTTACTTTAAATATTACAAGCAACGGCTTATCATGACCTTTATATATGGTAAGGCTGCACTGTTGTTATTCTAAATTCTGTTATTGGCATATCAATATCAGAATAGTCTATTGATTTCATATGAGAAGCTAGGGAAGCTTAATAAGTTTATTTAAGTTATGCTGTGTGTTTCACTGATATGTTTAAACATATTAATACACAAAGAGAAATAAACTTTATATTAATTAAACAATTGACCCTCAGTTTGAATAATAATTAGCGCTTGAAAACAACCAATCAGAGCCCGACTTTCGCTGGTGTTTCCCAGAGCCTCAGCAAGCCTCCACAGAGGATTGCAGGCTCTGGTTTCGAGATTGGGGAGGGGAAGGAGGTAAAGAGCCTGCGTGGTTGACTCTCCCAAACATATCACCAGTCCTTACCATCTTTTTCGTTAACATCTTCACCTGATCCATTTTCATCAGAAATTGTTTCACGAGTTGTATCCATCAAACTAAAATATGCAGATTGTTCCAGACATTTTAGAAACATGCAATAATTTTCTATGAACTGTCAGTTGGCTAGTAACTCCAGACGAAGGGCCTTCGCTCGAAACGTCGAAACTCTCCTTATATTTTTCAGGTAGTTGTATCCCTACCAACGAAAGCTTGTTCAAATAATTTTCTATAACTATAGTGAAATAAAATATGAAAAGAAAGCTAAAAAACAACTATGCTCTATTTGCGCTTTCCGTTCACACATTTAAAGTTTTAAACCAGTTACATCGGTAAAATTGTTCAATGGCATACAAAATGTGGGGCTTGGGACTGGTGTAAATGACAAATTTTGATTACTTCAGGAGAAGGTCCATTTTGGTTAGATGTCTGAAAAACACGGCCCCGATGTAGCGATGTTTCTATCAACACACGAGGGACAGAGTCTTTGGTCTAACGGGTCTGACTATGTACATAAAAGCACCAATAACGTTTTAACTTACTTTGTTCGTTGTGTTGCTCTGATAACACGTGTGATTGCTGAGATTAACTTTTTGAAGAATATTGTTTCCATGTACATCAAAATAGATTCTGGAGTCACAAATAGTTCTCCCTGGAAACAAGAAAAATCAAAGTTATAACACACCGTCAATAGGTCTGCCATTCATTTTAATTGCTTCAACAAGCCGAAATTAGGAAACTTATTCCCATACTTGTTAAAGACTTGTTTACTGTGGGATTTTAACAACTCGAGTGTAGTATCCATAAATCTATTTATAAAATGTGCAAAACATAATTCACTTTGGCAAACATTTTGGAACATATAGACCCTTGGTACCTTCGTTCCTCGACCACATGCAAAAACATGATAGCAAGTAAATACATTTGGCTTTAATATGTAAAGAACTAGGAGGCTGCATAGCACCGTGTGTACCCTGGCCCAGAGGTTTTTTTAAGTTTGGCGAACGCGAAATGCGAGAAAACGCGCGAAGAAAAAGGAAAAACCTCTGGTGAATTTGTTAGCGATTCCTGGTTCGGATAAAGAATGCAAAAAATGTATAATGGCTTAATGCATCATATTCTAAAAATATTATCCAATCATTATCCTTGACGCCAGGCTAAATGACTATTAAGATGGGTTTCTCCAGAAAATTGTGGCTTTTGCCAAGTCGTCGTGCTACTCTCGGTGTTAGAACTTTGGAATATTAAACTCTTCCCATAACCGATAGCAAGATGCAAATACATCTTTAATGTGAATCAAATTGGACAAGGCGCGGTATTCATGCTCCGTTAAACTTTTAATTCAGGAAATTTATCAATCTATCTATTAATGCAGGCATGCAGCCTATAAAACTGCTTCTTTCAACTTTTGTTCGTGTATTTAATAATATAGACATTTCAAAATTCAAATGTTTCAATTCAATCAAAACACGAAACGCCTGCGAACAGGCTATGATGTTTACAATATCCAATCAGAATACGTAGTCTATCGAACCCATAGTCAGCAGCCAATCAACTCTTTCCTTCCATTTTTGAAAGTTATGTGTGGAATGTGAACCCGAAAACTACGCCAATTTCACCAGAGGGTTATTCAAAACAGGCGAAAATAAATACACTCTGGCTCCAGGGTACACCGTGTGCGGTGTCCGGGTTGGAATAATACCGGTATCCCTGCTTGTCGTAAACGGCAAAGGGAGGACATCCAACCGTAAAATCTCTAGTCCCAAATGTGAGAGATTCTATCAATAAGAAGTCTAATGCTACGGCGTCCACGGTAATCGACGCATAGTTACAACCAAGGTTCCCGTGAGAGGTAAGCGAGGGATAACGCAGCAGCCATGACTACGACTACAGAAGAAACTGCGAGGGTTGAAATTTGGAATGTTGGAACAATGTCAGGGAGAGAAGGGGGAATATGGATGAGATGGAGTGTAGGAAGGTGGAGATATTAAACGTTCAAGAAACGAACTCTCCTTCACAATTGGGAAATGGTTACAAACAAATTTTGAGGTGTGGAATGTGTTATCTTTGTATGCCGATGAACACGGACAACACGGCCTTGTGGATGACGAAGGAGATCTTTGGTTGGAAATGATACAGGCGAACCAACTCACAGCTGTAAATAATTGTTTCAAGAAAGTGAAGACACACTTAACAACTCACAAGAGTGGGAACAAAGCCATGCAAGTGGATTACATCATGGTACAACAGGAGGACAGGAAGAATGTTCAAAATGCGAAGTCTTTCCTAATGAAGCAGTGACAAGACAACATAGATTGTTGGTTGGTGATATTTCATGTAGTGCTGAAAGAACAAGGAGGAAAGGAAGAGAATTCCAAGGACTAAAGTACGGAAGTTGAAGTCATTAACAGATCAGTAAAGGAAAGTCATTAAAGCTGGGGGAGAAAAGGTCAGGAGATGATATTTGGGAAGATATTTTGGATAATGACTACATGACATGAATGAATTGCCACCAGGGGGCACACCCTTCGTTCTTTACATTTGTACTATTATTGAGCTATCCTACCCGCGGCATAAAGTTTTGTCAATGCGTGTGCGGAATAGACTATATGCATACAAGCATAAGTACAATAAAGGCGAAAGGTTTAAGATCAATCATAACCCTTCCAATCGTGATACCTGGTTAACGTTAATAATTAATTGCACATTAAATAAATTAAAACATTTATAACAAGCGACATTCAATTTGACTTTTGAAACCGAATCTCATTTTCATCAAAATCCCAAAGAGCAATAAATATATATTCCACCTGGTTAATCAAAGTTAACATAATTAAACTTGGTAATCACTTTATAACGACAGACCTTGCCATACCTGGTAAGCATCTTGGGGTAAAAACTGAAATCGTATCCGATACATACGGGATCTAAAGTTAATAGTAAATACTTCATTTAAGTTTCACCATCTCTCTCACTACCAAGTATTTACTTAACGGTTATTCTGCGAACTCGAGTGGTATATGAGCTGATAGCCGGCGAGGTGCGTAGAACCGAGTTGGCTATCAATCATATACGACGAGAGTAAGTAGAATAACTGTTTTATTATATAGACAACTACGGAATGCTCAGATTCATCTGCACGGCAATATTTTGACTGTTAGTTTAGCAACCAACACAACCTGATAAACCGCTGCTACTACTTCTCTAAATAATACTTCAAACATTGCCGAAAACTGGAAAATTTTATATATTTAAGGCTTTTAGACAAAACAAGTGCTTTCACATCTATAAATTGACCTTGTTTTCAGTTCAGTTTAATTTCTTCTAAAAAATTATATTCTGTTCATGTTTTTGTTCTTGTTAAACATGAGCAGCCGATCTTTATCTGATATACAGACTCGAGCCGAAGACGAGAGTTTGTATATCAGATAAAGATCAGCTGCTCATGTTTTAACGTACTTAACTTATGAGTTCGTTGGCGAAGTAATTTTAAAAATAAACATTGTGTGAGCCGAGAAAATCAAAGCTGAAGTTTATGTAAATCAGGACAAATCATTATCCGATTTACAAACATTGATTAAACATTCATTTCTTTTGAATTTTCTTCATGAATTGTTAATGAGTATTTTAAATCTTAGTTAAAAATGCATTTTTTAACTAGTTCAAGTATTAAAAATCTATTTGCTAACCTGTTAATAATTGCTGCAAGTATTTTCATTGTATTTTTATTCATCTTAATGCTATAAGTTTTTCCCACTGTTTATATATGACAACATCATTTACCAATAATGTTCGCGACTATAATATATCAATTGAAATCGCGGTGCGTGTATATTTAAATAATGATCGAACCTTCAAACAACATCGTAAGTGGTCATTTCATAAACTTTTACCTCGTTCCAGCTTGCTTTGACGACAATGTTTCCCACACTCCCACATCCTGTAGCACCTGTTTTTACATAAAATTATATTATTTTACTGAAATCATTAATAATTCACAAGCAAAACACAGAGGAAACCATGCAGCACCGTGTGTGGTCTTGATACCATATCCACAGAAGTCTGTTACATTACGTTTTATTTGGTTCCACACAGAAGATAAAAAACGTACGCTAGTATCAAATGATCAAAGGGACAGTTTGAGTTGCATCAATGAGTTAAATATTTTGACATGCTGGTATTTGAAATATTTCGTGCTTATAGAACTATACATGTTATATTCAACTGCAAACTTACCTGTGATAGGACGTTTCCAACATATGAACGTGATTTCAGTAAATAAAATTAATGCTCTAGCTTTCTTTAAATGGTCTTCAGTACAACACAGTACAGTATGGTATAGTACAGTACGGTACAGTACCGTACGGCATAGTACTGTATAAGGTGCGGTACCGTATATACTACCACACTGTGGCCCAGACCTATGTTATTAAGCGTTGTACTGTACCTGCGAAAGAGTAACTTTTGCGAATTTGGTTTTCAATTTCTTCGCTTGTTTAAGAGCCTTCTTTCCGGATCTAAGAGGAACTTCCATGGTAGGAGTCTTAATGTTAGCACTGGCAGTCATCAATATTTCTCTAGAAAGAAAATAAATTGGCCTGTTGAAGTTATTGAACTACCTTAATTGTTATACCTTATAATGTACCTTTGATCGATATTTCGGAGTGCTGTTTGGCGAAACATTACACAGTTCATCAATTTAAGGTTAATACCTGATTACATTAATAATTTTAGATTTTCCAACATTCTTTACTCCGAAATGCAACACAAAATATAATTATATTTGTATTGAATACTATGACATTGTAATGAAATGACTATAGCTGACTGTTTTGCTTCAATCTTCAACGTCCCAACTGGACTCAAGGTATCTGGTTTGACGAGTTTTTAGCAAGCTATTTCGCTTCATTTCGATTTATCACGTACTGTCATAATTAAGAATTGATTTAACCTTGTACAAATCTAAATGTGATAGATTGACTAGCTATAGATATGTCTCAATACTACATGGATGGAAGTACTTGCTGTTTGGGAGAATTTGGAACAGTTTAAAGTTTGTAAGTTCATGGTATAGTATATCTGAGACATCACTCTGTTCTCTGGTCTAACACAGAATCTCCGAAACAAATTAATCCCAATGTCTAGTGTGCTCACCAAGGGTAATCTAAAGTCGCAACGTGGCTCGTGCACAGCCTGTTCCTGGTTAGTATCGACGGACATAAACAAGGTTGTGCTGTTGTCAGAAACGTTGTTACAGCATTATTAGTATTATTCAGTTGTATAACAACATAGTTGATAACTTATTCATAGGGGTGCAGAGCACAACCTTTTCCACATCTATTAATATTAGCCAGGAACAAGTTGTCCGTTTTTACGCTTGTACTAGAAAGATGACGTCATAACCTTATGGCTAACTAAATGTTGCCAACTACTTCATGTACGCATGTAATCCTGTCACCAATCTAATTGACCCACGCAAAACCGGACTCTAATATCTCCTGGAACACAATAATAGGTATAAAAAAGAACCATGCTTTGAATAGGGATGATAATGGTCATATTAATATTCGCTGTTTGTTGTGGAAGCTGGAATGTAGAAATGTTAAGTCGTGACAACATTTTCGTAGGGGATTGAATTTATTTATTGAAACCCAAGTAGGGAGCAAAAACATTTGAGTTGCTGTAGAGCATAACCTATCGAAGAGATGGCTGTGAAACTCATTAGGAATAACAATATAACTCATCCTTTACCGTCACGTGTGTATTGTATTTTTGCCCAACTAACCAATAGTAAAGTTTTAGGGAAATTGCTACTGGTGGATTTGGCAAAAACACAATACACACGTGATGGTGAAGGACCAGACTTATGAATAAACGTTTAACAAAGATGACGAGTTATATTGTTATTCTAACGAGTTTCACAGCCGTCTTCCCTTCAGTAGGCTATGTGTAAAGTGAGGGACAACGTTATGGTAACTTGGCTACGAATTGTTCACTTATCCTTTATGCATGGCAACATCTTTTTATTATATATTAGCTATATACAATGAAAGTTATATTTAAAAAAATATTTTACCTCATTCGCGGGATACCCAAAGTAACGTTCATTTCACCACGACCAGCGAAATGAAAAGTGTTCAATGTCATTTGAGTGGATGGCTCACCAATAGACTGAAAAATAATTTGACTTTCTTTACTCATACAACAAATTAGTACCTGAGGTTGTATGGAAATGTATTATGAATTATCAAGGATTATGTACCACCGAGGCCAGATAATACAAACAGGGACCTTAATAATTCTTCATAGCATGCGAAAAACGAATTCAATAATTGTTTTCTTAAGCCGTTTTTCCATATTTCAAAGATTGCATGAAAACAGTATGATGTCACTTCGGTATCAAAATTCTTGACTGTAACGCCAAATTCTTCGCTGTTTTGACAACTACCGGATATGAGCTATATGCAATCTGATTGGTTCGCTACTAGCCGGATATTTATAACTTATAGACCCGGAGCGAGGGGGATTCGGCGAAATATTACCTGAAGTAATATACACTTAATGTCTGCACCCGAGGGAAATAGTTAGTTTTGTTTTCCCTCGAATCTCAATGTTTCCCGAGACGAAGTCGAGGGAAACATTGAGATTCGAGGGAAAACAAAACTATTTCCCGAGGGAAAAGACGTTAAGTGTTTTGTTATATAGCGACGAAACAAATATCAACATTGAACAACATTCATACAACAAAATTTGTATTTCATGACAAAAACTCTATAGCATAAACGAGTTTAAATTTTTTAAAAACCTACTTTTAAAATGGTTTCAGCAGCATATCCTGTTGCCTGTTATGTATTTTTCTTCTCTTTTACATTCTTTATTTTAACACAAAGCCACGAAAACAGTAGTTTAAATGGTATAAATTTGTGCCGCCATTTTGTTTATTTATGTACGTAGCCGGTCGGGGCGGGCAACAATTTTTCACTTATTGCCCGGGCGGGATACATTGCATTTATCTAAAGCCACGTGACTACAAATCAGCCAATCACGTTTGGTGTTCACACTAGCTATATAACAATGATATTTATTATAGAGGGAGGAGTCTATATAATTGATATATTATACCAAAAGTTAAAGAACCCACTAAGTTCAGAATAAACTTTAAAATATACAATTATAATTTTTAGTTTTTCAGTTTATAACTCAGTTTTTGACGTTTTCTCTAAATTATTTGAGCATGTATCCTTTGGATCATTGAAAGTAACATACGTCTTGAAAATCTTTGGTTAAATCAATAAATCTTCTGTTCAAAATTACAAACAACAGGCGTATCTGCCGTGGAATATTATAGTATCTCACGCTGCATTGCGAAATCATGAATTTGAGTGAAATACCGTAATAAATCACATTGTCACGTGGTACAAATGCTGTCTTTTGATTGGACAATTTGAATTTGAGGTATAATATTAGCTGATATCCAGGAGCTGGTTGTATGAAACTATCACTATTTTAAGTTCTTTGTATGTTTGCATGGCAATAAAACATATAATAGTTTTGTTTGTGGAAACACCACGTAAATTTATTACTGCAAAGCTTTCGATCCGTAAGCCCAGATCTTCATCAGTGCTAATAATATGGGTTATATCAGGGCTTACGGATCGAAAGCTTTGCAATAATAAATTTACGTGGTGTTTCCACAAACAAAACTATTATATATCACTATTTTGTAGTTAAATAGTAGTGAACTGCAAATTATGCGATTTGAGAGAAAACAAGGTGGCGTTTAAAAATTTCACGTTTGTCATATTCGTTTGCAATGCTATATACGACTAGAGTTCTTGGAAGAGTTGTTAAATATTTAACGTTGTAATGCACCAGCATATATATATATATATATATATATATATATATATATATATATATATATATATATATATATATATATATATATATATATATATATATATATATATATATATATATATTCGTTGTTTTTTTTCAGTTGTTTGTTTGCCTCAAGTTCCCATCTTTTTCACCAAGAGAGAAAGGTAGTTCTTATAAACTATTTTAGATGCAGATTTTCCTTTCTGGCATACCTGTGCAGCCAACAAACCGACACCTTCTCCCGGTTCTGCCAATGAACGAAGAGCTTTTAAATGCATCAAAATTTGAAATTTCTCAGCAGATAATTTTGTCCTGTAATGATTAAGAACACATCGACAAGATTAAGACACGCTATCTGACCTATAAATATATTCATTTACTGAATTTTTGCACGCAATCTGTTGCCTTCATATTCAACTAGAGATAAATTTGGTTATCAAAAATTTAGTATATATAGAGTTGTAAGTATAGGTAATAGCATGGTTTCGAGTGCAATTTGGATATAACATGCACGAGTGAGTTTTTCAAAGACCTCAAAATAGCACGAGTTCGAAGGACGAGTGCTATTTGAGGTCTTTGAAAAACTCACGAGTGCATGTTTATCCAAATTTCACGAGAAACCATGCTATTACTTATTAATAATTTACATAAAAATGTTCGAGACAATTGTAGTTTTAACTTACGCGTTTATAGCGAACATTCCACCGGCAAACTTTTCCTGGCTTTGTTATATCACATTATACAACGCTAACAGCTTGAAAATTCCACTCAACTATGTAATTTTTGTTAGTCTTGTTTAAGGTAAATGCTTTTCCATTTAAAAATAAAGATAAAAGCTATATTTTCCACGCGAAGGCAACTTTTACTTTATGTAGCGCGGCGCCATGTTTGTTTTTTTAAATTAAGCAATCTGTGACAGTTACTTCTTTAAACTAAATTGTTTTAAACTGATTGGTTGATTTAATCATCACAATGTTTTTCTACCAATCAGATCAGTTTGTTACAGATTTTTGCACTGTGATTACAGAAAATTGCACTGTGACACAGAATAGGAAGATACAGCAGAAGCGTAACTCAAGCAAATATTTGTCCGCGTTTTTACAAGCGATTCGTCATCAATCACGCCATCCTGGCTAGTACAACCGGTACTTTGTACCTACCAAAACCTGATAAAAACTTCCGGTTGTACTAGCCAGGATGACGTGGATTGGCGTGAGCGAGTTAAAATTTTCGTGGACGTAAAACAATAAGGGAAACGACTAGAGTTACGCTTCTGCTGTTACTTCCTATTCTGTGACTGTGATTACAGAAAATTGCACTGTGATTACAAAAAATTGGCACTGTGATTACAGAAAATTGCACTGCTGTTTGGGATTAACTGCACTGAAATCTACCAATCACAGTCGAGTAATATCTTTATGTATATTATTAGTTAGGAAACTGACCGCCCCAAAGGCGTATATATTACAATTGGTATTTCAGGTACACAAACTACATGATTAACACTGTTCGCTTACATGTATTCGTCTGGTTGATCAGTGAGACAATTATCTGGGTTGGTTGTGATGTATTTCATAAGGCTGCTGTGAAATTTCTCGGATACAGCACCAACATGACAAGCTGGAGACATTTTTGAAAGAACAGGGTCTGGTCCACGTGATAAACGTTGCTTATATCTGAAAAAATAAAAACACAATGATTTCGCTTGTACGTTTGCATGGCCACAAATATACAAGCACTTCTGCACAAAAACAAATCGATTAAAAGAACTACTGTACTTTGTGTTGTACTGTATGTTAAAATAAATGAAATAAAAACGGAAGCTGTATCATTACATATCGACCTATATCACTAACTGCTACATTGCCAAAAATTCATGAGTCGTTCCAATTTCGAAGGATCATGGATACTATACATTCGATATTGGATCAAAGACAATTTGGTTCATTAAAAGGATGTTCCACCGTGGATGCGTTAATTAGCATGTTCCATTGTTGGTTTTTAGATACAGATAGCAATGGTGAAACTGTACGTGTTTTCCTATCAGATTTTAGTAAGACATTTGATAGAATTAACCATCAAATCCTCATAAAAAAAGATGCGATTACTTGGCATTGGTAATTCTCTAATTAATTGGGTAATTGACTTCCTCATGCAAAGAAGACAGAGGGTGAAGTTGGGGTCTGTGTTATCTGATTGGAAATTTGTAAATGGTGGCGTACCGCAGGGTGCAATTCTCGACCCGCTTCTTTTTCTTATAATGGTCAACGACTTAGCCGTCAATCACAACAACCGATGGAAATATGTTGACGATATCTTTCGGAAACAATCATTAAAGGTAAATAAAGCGATTTACAACCTGTTATTGACGATATTGAGAAATTGTGTACAGAGAATTATATGGTACTTAACCACGCCAAATGTAAGGAGTTGATTATTTCGTTTGCTAAAGATACACCGAACTTTCGTTCACTGTTTGTTGGAGAACATTGTATTTCCTGGGTTTCGTCAGCAAAAGTCCTTGGTCTTATTTTCTCGTCTGATCTTCATTGGAACTTGCATATTGAATACATCGCGCCTTACGAATAATATATCCCGATCTATCGTATCGGGAAGTTATGAAACTTGATGGAATTCAATCACTTAGTCAGAGAAGAAATGATATATGTATGTCATATTTCAAAAAACTGCTTCACCCTAAACACAAGTTGCACGAACTCGTTCCTTGTAGACGTGAGAACTTAGTCAATTATACTCTTCGTAATGATAACCATGTCAATTTAATTGACTGTAAAACTAATAGATTTCGAAACTCATTTTTACCTTCAAGTCTTTTAGCTTATAATGACTCATTATCTTAATATTTAGACGTTATAGCGATATTTAAAATTTGCATGGTAGTAACATATGGTATTACGTAGTTTTAAAATTTTTCATGTAGTATATGTTATTATAAAATAACATGTATATAACGCGTATTCTGATTGGTCGAAAGCCGTGTTTGGATCAGGCCATCCAAACACGGAAGACTATCGTGTTGTTGTTATTTTATAAAACAATTACTTTATGGTTTCCGTGTTTGGATGGACTGATCAAAACACTTGGGAATGTTGCTCGAGTTAAGAAAAGCGGGCAAAATCACTCGCCTTCGGCTCGTGATTTCGCTCGCTTTTCTTAACTCTCGCAACATTCCCGCGTGTTTGGATCAGGTCATCCAAACACGGAAACCATAAAGTAATTGTATATTAAGAGTCCTTTTCACCATGTTCTGAAATATTGCGTGTAATTAATTCTGTATATTTCAGCTTTTAGCTGCTACTCAGATTAACATTTCATTAAAATTCAAATAATAAATAAAATTATATATCTGACGAAAGTTACTCGTCTAGACGGGCGACCACGCACAAAAAACAGGTCGTATTACTATAGACGACCAATAAAGGTGACTAAATCTACTTACTTCTCTCTGTTTTGAGGAGGGGCTGAGCGCCACGCGTCAATAACACTTTTATTAACCTACAAAAATACGTAATTTATGATGGGTAACTTCCTATTTAGAGTCTTAAACTCGGGAAATTTGCTTGGCAACAATGTTAGGGCGTAAATTTGGTTCACTAAGTTAATTTACCGAATCTTAGGCTCCAAATAAGCAATACCCATCATACCTTGCGCGCTCAATGTTTAAGGTTTAAGATTTTTGAAGGACAACCTTTTCTGAATTGGCTATATATACTTATATGTTGTATAAATAGTACATAAATGGGGTAATAATTTTCCTTCTGTACAAATACACATGCATCTACTTACACTCCAAATGGTTCGCTCTTCTGAACTGTTCAATGTTTCATCAAAATTGGTCTCCTCAATAAAACAACTTAAGGATGATACCCTTGGTTGTTTTTCGCACGGTGAATGACCATTCTTTCTTATCCAACGATCAAGCTTTAAAGATTTAGAAAAATACATTTAGAAAAATACAATAACGAAAAAACCATCATCTAAAGCAGTTATTATTCCAGTTTCCAGTCACAGAATTACAATTAAGTAGAAATAAAGTTTACTATCCAAGACATTTAGACAAAGCAAATACTCCCAGAAAATTTTGCCGCCGATTTATGGTTTACGTTTCACTTGTTAAAGTCACAAGAAATATACGCGAGATCATTACTATGTAATCATATCGTCGGATGTAATCATACTTTGAAAAACGTTGTGGAAATACAGTCGTGCAAGCGTCTTCTACAGGGAGTCCCAACAAATGACTCCATATGGTTTGTAGCTTTAAAAACAATATTCAGACTTTTAAACAAGATTAAATGCAACATCATATCCTGTAAATCCATTGATCAAGATAACCAACTGCATGTTTGCCTTCTAAAATCACTTAAGGTCAACATCAAGATTTCGTTTAATGAAAATGAGGCAGACGCCCGGACAGGGAACAAAAATGCCCTGAATTTGCTGCTTTGGGACAAGAAGGATGGATAACATCAGTTGAAGAGAAGATAGGTGAGCATTCTCTTTAAAAATCCCTTCCCAAAGTCGTATCGCTGCCTTAAGGGATTCTAAACGGTTGCCTATTTTGATCAGTGAAATATCAATGTATTAACATCATATTATATATAGTTATTAAATCCAGTATAAAAACCTGAAACTTCTCAAAGTTAACGTTGCAACAATACCAAATTACAAAAAGTAGAGCGAGGTGGGAATTTTTTGGGACACCCAGTATATTATGACAGAATGTCATTGTATATTCAAATTTTAAAAATTTAATAATAAAATTGTTGAATATTAACAGTAGTGCTTCAGCGATTTGAGGTAACTCACCTTTCGTTGAGCTTTTCCAGCTGAGGAGGAGTCTAACTGAGCAACCGCTGCCCTAGGTCTCAACTGGGTGATCAATGCCTGCGATCAACATAAACAAACAAAGATAAGAAACTAACACACTAATATACAGACATTATTATAATTATACAAATATCAGATACCATATGTACAGACATTATAGAAATATCTGATACCATAGTGTTTAAATGCATGTGTAAAACGTATTCATCTTGGTGTCGGAGGTAATAGCAGCGGTTACACTTAGACCTACATATACATAGCCGAGGAAAATGAGTCAAACGGAAACGAAGTTTCAGAGCAAGTAAACACCACGACAATTTGTCAGGCCAATTTCAGGTTTTGCTTAATGTTACAAGGAATATCGGTCAATTGGTGCAGATTACCGTGAATGATCTAATAGACGTTCACGCTCTTGTTTTGACTTTTGTTCACATGGCAAACTATTGGAAAGTAGCGTAACAATGACGTATGTAAGAATAAACGCTCCTCTCTAATAAACGTCCCTGATTTAATGAACGCTCCTCTTGAAAGTAAAAAATTCCCAGGCCAACAAATCGACATATTTACAGTAGCTTCTGTGTGAAGCAACGTTATCAGATACAACGCCACGCCAAGTATTCCTTATTTTCAAGAGGCAAAATATATCCAGATTAATCTTTGCTGCAAGCTACTGTAATTTCAACTTGTAAGTCAATCATCGTTTAGCTCATCAGTTTGTTTCATACCTTATAATTGCTGGCCATAAAGGGAAACTGCTTTTCAGACAAACATGCAGTTTTCAAAACATCTAATCCATCCTCGCCATAGTAAAACTGTACAACAGATCCATCACTGTCCCTAACTGTCAAGTCATATCCAACATGTAAGCCCTCCAAATGCTTGATGAGACATCGCTGAAGGTAACCACTGCGACTTGTCTTCACTGCAGTATCAACCAGACCCTGTCACAAAAATAGTCATCATATATAAAGCTTTGGGCAAACGTGGAAACATGCGGAAGATTCTGACACTTCCTCGTATGTTTCCATCTTTGCCGTTCTTTGTTGAAAACATTGCTGTGAGAATTTTCTGCGTATGAAGCTAAAATGTTTTCCAACAAGTTTGGTAACATTCGAAATTTGCCGGGTGCTGGCTACTTTTGGTAAGCCTGAAACATTGTTTCCTAGTTTGTCACATTCTAGAAGCATGGCTATGAAATATTTTCCTGCCACATTTTTTCTTAGATAGGCGGTTTGGACACCCTTTAAGAACTCGGTCGTCGGATCTATCTCCGTTTTCTTGGCATTTTACTTGTAACTGTATTTCATAACGTTTAACACAACACGCGAGCATATGATTGTAACTGCTGATCAGTATAGCGGACACTTATGGG
>CACRXK020001964.1:0-27672 GCA_902702795.2 Paramuricea clavata | reverse complement strand
GGGATAGGTTGCTTATCGGACAATATTGGGGGGGATAGGTTGCCAACATGTATATGACCGCCTTTTGTAGCTGGAAATCTTAGTTCTTGCTTAGCCTTACATTTCATTCAATGCACAGCTTAACTTTTAGCTTTCTGTTCATAGCTTAACTTATGAGTAGGAATAGTGGTGTCAGCAGTCGTTTTCATACGCCAGAATGACAATCGCATACAACTAGTCACTAATCGTACTTAGTTCATATTTGTGCGGATATCTATTGTTCTCAATAGGGTTTTATTTGGGTAAGAATCTAAAAGCAAGGGGAGGGATTTGATATCTCCACAGGGAAAAGCGGGGTTGATGAATAGAATTGAATGCCTAATTAAAAATGCAAGGTATCTAACTCCATAGTGACCCCTTTTGGAGGTCACTATAGAGTTAGATACCTTGAATTTTTAACCAAACTCAAATCCCACATCTCCTTTTCGACTAGAAAACGCTGCACGTCTCTGAGTCGAGAAAGAGACAACAGCCGTGTACCTCAAAGCCCGTCAAACTCTACCTTTGGGTAGAATATTTATCATTCGGTGCACGAGGACTAGCTGAACCGACCATCAACCTTGCTTGTGCAAGGAATTTATACAGTAATATCTGCTCTTTCGCTTGTGGGACGCGAAATGATATACTACGCATGCTCAACCACATTAAAGCGTGTTTAATGCGCATGTTCAACCTTATTTCGTCCCACAACCTCCCAAGGACAATAGAAAATGGTCGGTCTTTCATTGAAATTCAAGCCTCGGTGCTGCACGCCTCGGTCTTGAATTTCAATGAAAGACCTCCCATTTGTTTTTTATCCTGCAAATAAAACCCTGTTGAGAACAACTTGAGAATCTCTGCTTCGACAAACCCGTACAAATCTTCGTTAGCTCTTCTCGGTTGTATGAGCTATTTCAAACATATTTCATCGTAATTGTGGTTGGTGAACGAATATTTAATCACTTCTCATTGATAGTATACAGTAGTGCGACACGAGAATTGATGCATATCAAAATAGCCCTGTTTGTTTTTATTACAAGCATGGTAATTCAAACTCATTTAAAGAACAATACATATCATAAAGTAAATTTCATTGTGGGTCAATCCTTACAAATATGAACTAAGTTAGTTAGATACCGAAAACGGAGGCTCTTAGTCAGATAAATCCCTCGGGGCCAACGGCCCCTCGGGTTTGTATCTGACTAAGAGCCTCCGTTTTCGGTATCTAACTCTTACTGTGTAAATGAGATTTATGAGACTTTTAATCAAGCAGGGATAAGCTGTAACTAGTACCCTTATTACCATATGCAATAAGAAAAGCTATGTATTGTACGTGCTCCCTTAAAGCCAATTCAGATTTTAAGACAGCACGAGCTTGCATGCAACAACTTTCATTCTACCTACCTCTCGTCCGGCCATACAATGAAAGAAATATTCTTGAGGTCTGATGCCAGTCAGGAAACGTCCGTCTACAAAACCACCCGCACGCGGGCTGGGATCATAAGGCAGGAATGAAGGCAATGAACGCCCGCTGATCATTAATGGCGGGCGGCGACCTTCCAGTTCAATTTGCCCAAGCAAACATGATATCTGCATGCAGTTAACCACTGAGCCTTTAGCACCAGATTGGACCATAAGCTGGAGGTTGTTTTCAGGAAAATTTTTAAGCAAACCAGAAGGAATACATTGTTTATTTATCTGGTCTTGAACTTGATCTGTTTTGCCTTTCATTTTTAAATCTAGTTCTTTCATGTCACTGCCGTCTCTGCTGTGATGAGCGGCTTGAAATCTCTCAATTAATACTTCACTAAAGAAATAAAACCAAAGAGGGGGTAAGTTTCCATATGAATGTCCCGTGAAATGACGTCAGAATAACATTAGTGCACAGTTTGCATTAGATTGGGGTGGGGGTCAGGATCAACGTTAGGATTTGGGTTAAGATTAATGTTCAAATAAGGTTAGAACTAGGGCTCAGACTGGATGAGGATTATAAGTTAGGATTTAGTTTCAGGATAAGCTATAATGAAATTGACCCGGAAAGAGATGACGAATTTATAGTGTTATTAGGGGAGCTAAAATTTTTTCTTCTAATACTTTCACCTTTTCCTGTAATATTTGAATCAAATTATTATTAAAATTCAAGGATTACAAAGGTAAAAAATTCTTTATTTTTGTAAACGTTAACTCTACAGCTCAAAAGTATGTCTAAATAAAGCTGTACACTCATATCTCAAATGTGACGGTACAGTGTAGTCAGTATTCTTTAATAAGCTGCAGTGGTTTGTGTCTTAACTACCTGTACATGAAAAAGACTAAAAACATCTTGACGCTTTGAGAGAGGGACCTTCGTCATAAGGTTAGTCGGATGGACTTTCTACTTATTTCGCTTATTTGGTTTTGATAAAAATATAGGACTGTATTGAGATAGTGGGGACTTAGCAATTTTTCCAAATGAAACCTACTTTTCTGTATCCTCAGGAAGACCTAGAGCTCCAGTAGCAACGTCGTTTCCACAACGACGTCCTTTCTTCATTATTTTTCTTCGTTTCTCATCCGGTTTCTTCTTCACGATAATGTCTTCTACACCCAGAGTGAAGCCGCGCATTTGTAGGAAAGCTGTAAATACCCGCGCTAGAGCTGACAGCAGGAGACTTGAGACAACTCCACCATAAAGCTATATATGGAAAATATATAATCTATTTGCTAAGTTTCCCGCTTGGTTAGCATTAAGCCGGTGGGATAGATTATCAACTCTATCAATTGCACTGTTTGCAATCATATTTCCCTGATGACGGCAGTGAACTAGATTCA
Organism: Paramuricea clavata; assembly: GCA_902702795.2. NCBI lineage: Eukaryota > Metazoa > Cnidaria > Anthozoa > Malacalcyonacea > Plexauridae > Paramuricea > Paramuricea clavata. The sequence continues at coordinate 24,843 of CACRXK020001964.1, read as the reverse complement.
ACACTTTCGCATTACAAGTAAGAATAATGTTAAAGTCTTTCGTGTTCTTAAATATGGATTTGAACTTGTGCTTTCTCCAGTTGGCTTGAGCTCAAATGGTACAGAGTTCGCATTAAATACTTTTTGAAGCTTACTGTTTGGTACCTACAACCATGTCAAAAGTTATGTGGATAATTAGCTGAAAAAGAAAATATGAATGCCCATATGCACATGTTGGCAGGTTTGGAACTCCCGTGCAATGTCGATTTTGATAAAGCTTTACCTTAATCTTATTAGCATTTCAACATTGAAAGGGGGAGGGCGGGGAGGGGATGCTAAACGCTGTGTTTGCACGATTGTAGTTGCTAACAAAAAACAAGCCAATAACTAGACTAACTAAATTCATTGTTTGTATCACATGCTGCAGGAACTGAACCATACTTCAGATGTCATATGCATAGACATGCATTAACCCTCTGGTATTCTGTAATATTCATGTATGGTGAATGCATTTAAGAAATTAACATGCACCAATTACCTCATAACAGCAATGTACCAGACTAAATGGAGTCGATCCATAATGTGCTTTGTCAAGAACACCACAAAGCAGCTCACCATCACGTATAATCACCTAAATATACGAGACAAACCTATTGATCAATATTGAATATTTTACAAACTACCACATTTTAGGCGAATAAAATAGCAGAAGCTAAAGCAAACAATCGTTTGGTGTCCACAGATGTCAGACTCACATTCATTGAGTAAAAGATCGGCAACTGAATTAAGACAAAGATTAGCTGTTTAACACTACGTTCATGCACTATATAGAAAGGAAGGGTTTATTAAGCCTGCATGGTATTCCATATATGGTGGTAATGGTCGTAAAAATAGAGTCACGATCTTTCTCAACGGCCAGTTTATAATACTTTACACCTGTAAACCACAGATAAACCATGAGTATTCTCTAGTTAAAATCACTCCGCGTATTTTCAGTTCTAAAATGTTGTATTTCGGCTGATGAGAAAGATCGTGACTCAATCTTTACGACCGTAAGTACACATGCATGTACTCTAGATAATTGCAAACAAGAAACAATTCGGGTGAATGCCGCTAAAACCTAATCAAAACATTGATAGCAGAAACTAATCATCGTTTACAGGCGGAGACAGAGTAGTGCATGTACTTAAAAAGTAAACCATATCATAGAGTTTTACTTTCCATTTTACAACGTATTATTACATTTATGTACTACTGTTGAAATTATAATAAAGATAAATGAATTAACTAGTGGTGTCCTACCTGGGATTCACACATTTCATTTGCTTTAATTTCCATTCCATTCGCCAAACTTCGTCGAGGTGTAGCTGTCACCCAGCTCTATATAACACCAAATCGAATTTCGTTACGTAAAAATCGTAGCTATACATCATAACTTGGATGAAAGTGCAATTAATTATAGTGAAGGATGAAAATAGTGCAGACTTAATTCTAATATCCATGGTAACTGATAAATAAAGGTAAAATGGAAAAATTTCGAGATTGATTACTGTCTGACAGCCACAATTGCAAAAAAAGACAGAGTCCACTGCAAACACAAAAGCATGATGCACTTACCTTTCCAGCAATTTTAGATTTTCCACCTAAGTTGAGTCTCTTGCAGTTCTTAGGAATAATGTTAATCAATATAGTTGATATCACCTACATCAAAATGAATAATGGTAAAGGTACAGTTACAACAGCTAAAGATGTAGTGTATTATATAATACCTTATTGAATTCTGATCTTTTAATTGGCTGTTTATGGTCACGTGATATTGAATAGAAAATTCCATTTCCCAAGAGTGCAATGGAATACATTCTATTGCACTCTTTGCGAGTGCAATTGTACTATACGTTTTATTCCATTGCACGACAGCCGAGTTGAATGGAACATTCCATCTTTCACCTCATGAAAATATTCTTAACATTGCACGAATAAACATTCATTATTTGATATTATAGGAAGGTGTATTATAGGAAAGTGTATTATGATTGTCTCCACTCAGCTTTAAAGTTTGGTTGGGATAAAAATTACGGTTGTCATAGAGCATTTTAATTAAACACAAAACTATAGACAACTATTAACATTTTAATTTTCAATACACGTTTGCAGATTGTTACGTTTTTTAAAATAAATAGTTGGCTTTGTACAAAACGTGGCATTCCCCTGAAGATTACAGACTGTCGAAACGTACCTTAGACGAGATCTAATTATAAAATGTTACCAACAGAGTGTCTATTGTTTTGTGGTATATGGATAATTTGATTGAGTTTTTGAGTGAATGGTAGTACAAGTTGTGTTTGCTCGGCTTGACTCGAGCAATATCCAATTAAGACCAACCTACGTCATAGTTGATGACGTAGCTGCCTCGGCTTTCAAGATGCAAGGAGAAATTAATTGATAAATAATTGATTAATTGTCTGGCAAACAGGGCTCATACAATGACTAGTAAAACAACCTCTGATGCTAGACAGAGTTAGATAATTAAAAGGGAGCCCATTACCAGAAACAAATCTAAAAAGAATGGGGACATGATAGTGTTATTATTTTTGAGTCTCTCCTTATAACGAGTAAAATCGTCTGCGTTGGATTGATTCTCTCACAGAACCTTAAAAATTCGACCAATGTCCTAACTAAAACCAGAACATAAAGACCATCATTCAACGCGGGAATAGACTGAGGACAAGTCAGACCATGGAGAATATAAAAGAATAGAGTGGGAGTGGCCGAGTGGGTATTGCGGAACAAATCGAGGGACAAGTTGAAGCTTCCTAATGAGACAAATAACGCTCTCTGTGATTGGTTAAAATCTCATTGCCCGGATGTAAATTCTCATTCCCGAATATAAAGCCGCGATGTTTAGGAGAAGCGGGAAATTACGGAAATGATACAACTTTGATTCCAGTTTTAGCATAGTTCAAGCAAGGAGTAAAAGCTCAAAATCAACAAGAATACCTGGACTTTAATACAAAACAAGTTTTGGAACGGCAGAGAGGTTTCAATTAATAATGTGCTTTTTTTCGATGCTGAAGAGCGGTGTTTTACTTCGTGACTTCCTTATACGTCCAATTTTTTTATCATTTTCCACAATATAAAACGGAAATACCTCAATTTTTCGCCACAAATAAATGTAAAACAGTCAGAACTGTTGATAAAACCAGGATCGAATACTTGAATTGTAGCCAAAAGGTGAAACAATAGATTTTCTTGGTTTTACATCCGACTATAACTCAGTCAAAAATTTGCCCACCATTAGCAAGCTTCAAATTGTGCCTTTCGTTTGCCTGAACTTTTCCTGCAATGCCCGCTCTATATTCTTTTATAATCTCTATGAGTCAGACCAGGTGATATGGAAACCTCGTAACCTTCCATGTGCGAGGAAGTACTGTGATTATTTGTGGTCCCGTGGTTTGGCGATAATAGTTGTGGAAGCGAGAGCAACTGGCGCAATCCGAGGATCGCCACCAACCTATATGAACAGGTTTTGTGATTGGTGCATTATAACAATGAAACACAATAAAACGTAAGAATAAACTTTCTAACGAACGAGTCACAAACCCTGACCACTTTTACTTAAGCACACCTATCAGAAAGCGTGTTCATTGTAGTTGGCTAATTACCCCAAACCAAACCTCAAAATTTGATTGGCACCTGTTTTGCAGGCTATATTTTTAGTGATCGTTTCGACTTTGCTGTTTCAATTACGTCTTTTTAGTTTACTTATTTATTTATTTATTTGCATATTCCATTTCGCAAACACATATACAGCTATTTCAATCAAGGTTGTCATGCATAAGTCGATTATACTTTCGGCGCTTGGATTGTCCCCCAACAACAGTATCAACCAATTACTGTGTGCATTACAATGAAGTCAATTTAATTTAATAAATTAAGAGTAGAACAGCAAAGAGTGGCATTACAACAGTCCCGTCTGGATCCTCACTGACAATGTTTTTCATGCTCTGTAATGTCACAGTCAGATGGACTATTAAAAAAATCTATATGTTTTGAAGTGCACTCTAACATTTCCGCGAATTCACTATCAATTGCCTTTTTCTTTGCTTCACTTGAAAACTTTAATGCGCTCTTAAGAAGCTGAGCCCTTCGCTCGGCTTCATCTGCTTTAAGGTTCTGTGAGAGTCGATAAAACAACACGGAACGTGCCAAAAGATACTGACAATCACGATAATCTGAGAGTGCGTAACCTTCATTAACGCATTTATCAACTGCGCTCAAACTATTCACTGCTTTCTCAATTGCTGCATCTTCTACTCTTTTTTCAGCTCTTGCATCACTTGCAAACGAACATCCAAGATACAGAAATGCTAAATTAATGTGGACTTTTTGTTTCTGGTCAAATTTCGATGGTAAGTAATCATTGGCAAGATCTAAGTGTTCAATTGCTTTTTGAAAAAACAAAATTCCATTTTCCTTTAAGATTTTCTTGTTGTCTATGTCACACTCTAGTTTCAAGAGAATGGTAATAACTGTAGCTATGTTGGCATAAAATTCACCGGCAACGATACCAGCTGGAATTTGATCAGCTAAGCGCAAACCATTTCTTGCGTGTTTGTAACTTTCTCGAATGTTTCCTTTGCAACGTTCCACTGAAGATTTCAAAAGAAACAATCTTGTTTCACTGATCAATCTATCTTCTGACTGACTTAATGTTCTTCTGTATTCTTCCATGCTGAGTTGTGCCTGCTCGAAATTTCCTTGCTTGTAATGGGCAGTTGTTTTCATAAGTAAAACAACTAATCTAATTCCACCTTCCAAACAATTTGCTTCCTGTATTTTAGCACGAGCCCAAAACTCGTTCCACGAACCATCATTAATCATTCGAATCAAAATTCCGTTCACATAATCGTATCTCTTTCGATTGCGAATGGAACTCCATTGAGAACGACCTATAGGACGTTGACATTGCATCTGAAGAGCACTCCTTGATTCAGCACTTAGTGTACTGTGAACAGCATCTGTCTCGTTACTTGATCGTTTTGAAAAAAGATACTCTTTCCAGGTGCTTAATTTCATCTTTTGAACGTAGCCATTGGCAATATGGTAACTTTCTGGTTCTTCGACAAAAACCCCACCAGGACAGCGCGCTACCACAATAACAATAACAAATGTTGACTCTACAGGTCTGCCTTCCTTGTCACAAACAGGGTGGAAATAAATGTCCCATTTTTCGCCCGGACGTGGCTCCTCTTCGAGTCCAAGCCAGATCATTTTGTTAATTTTACAGGTAACCTTTTTTCTTATCGACTCTCTTTCGTTTGGCGGGATGACTTCTCCGTTAACTATGTGCTGCTTATCATCTACTCCAACATATATAGCTCCACCACGATAGTTAGCAAATGCTGAAATATACTGAATGAGTTTATTACCTTTCCCAACAACTCGATCAGCCAGTGTTGTACATTTCGTTGGAGCGTCTTCCAGTTGCTTAAACTGGACACTGTACGTTTCGGTCAATTTGATTTCCTCCCCTTGTACAAATAACTGTTGTACAGCTGGTAATTCATTGCTACTGGTCATCATTTCTTTTCCAAACAAAACATCTCGTATTTCTTCTAACTTTTCGACGGGCAATACTCGATTAACTTGAGTGTGACTTGGCAAGAACATGTTGTAATTAACTGTAATCAAATTATAAGAACCTTTGACAATAATGAGAATTTGATGAGGTGTTACTTTCAGCTCTACGTTCTTCGACATCATGACAGTTCCAATTAAGTTGTTAATCCATTGTTCAACAACCCTGACTGGTGGATCTAAATCTTTCGTCGGATAAGTCTGGTCAGGGAAAGCTATAATTAGCTCACCGCCATTGCTATTCAACAGGGCACATACATTAGAAAGCACTTGTAACTTTCCCTTTTTTGTCAAGTCAGTTGGAGAACATGTGATAGTAATAACAGTTTCTTGTTTTTGTCTTTTTGATCGTTGCATTTCTGAAATCTTCGTGTTAATTGGCTTCACCAAAAAGCTTAAAAGAAATGAATAACAGTTAGTCCAATATATATGTCAGATAAGTAAAATTCATCTCAAGGTTTTTTGGTTCCAGGTTTTAAAGATTCCCGTCTTTACCCTTCCTGTTCTAAAGATTCCGGATTTTGGCGTGCCGGAAATATTAGTGATCCCAGCTTTAAAGTGTAAACGTCTTGGGTTTTAAAAATTCCAGCTTGGCAGCTTTTCACGTCCCGAGTTTTAACGATTCAGGCTTTTCGCGTTCCATGCTTTTCTATTCCGAGTTTGAAAGAATGCAGTTTTTCCTATCCGGGTTTTAAAAATTTCACCCCTTTTAGATTACCGGATTTTCAGATGAAAAGTCGGCTTTGCTTTTTTTTCGTTCCGGGTTTTAACGACTCCAGCTTTTCAGGTTCCAGGTTTTAACGACTCCAGCTTTTCACGTTTCGGGTTTTAACGACTCTAGCTTTTCACGTTCCGGGTTTTAGGAACTCCAGCTCTTCATGATCTGGTGTTCCACGAAATATACGATCAAATTTCCGAATGTAAACATCGGAACATTGCGCTGTTGCGTGTTCTATGGTTAACAGTATAACGACATTTAGATTTTGGTTTTGTTTTGTTCAAACGTCAAACCGTAAGGAACCAAGTGACTATGTCTGGTGGTTGCGTTTGCCGTATATTTTACGCGTTTTTGAAGGCTGGAGCGATTTTTCCCGTGGGCCATTTCGCTCAAGCGTTTCTTTCTTTAAAAGCGGTTTATCTCACGTTTTTATAATTTAGTTTATTTTTTATACCTTAAATCTTGAAGTCTAAGTTATATGAAGTCTAAATGTGTCATACGCCTTTTGTACGCCGAAACTAAAGTGCTACCTATAAATATGCAAACAAGAGTCCTGAAATAAATAACATTGACTAAAACCAGACAGTAGTCAGTGGCAGTTTGGGTTTAGAGTTGCCAGTAGGTCAGGCTTCAGTCAATGTTATTTTAATTTCTTTCATTAGTGTCTATATACACTGTCTAGATGACATGAAATACTATACACTTAATGTCTGCTCTCGAGGGAAATAGCTTTGTTTTCCCAAAAGCCTCAATGTTACCCGAGAGCTAGAAGTCGAGGGAAATATTGAGATTCGATGAGAAACATCCCGAGGGAACACACATTTTTAAAAGTGTTTTGTTATATAGCGACAAAAGGAAAATCAACAACATTCATACATCAATTCTATTTCATGACAAAAACTCTATCAATTAGTAGCCTATAAGCGAGTCTAAAATTAAGAGAACCTGGTGCTACTTAATTAAATGGTTTCAGCAGCATATCCGGTTGCCTGTTGTGTATTTTTCTTCTCTTTTACATTTTTATTTTAACACAAACGTGGAAAAAATAGTTTATAAACTTATAGTTTTAAAAACAAATACCAAACTCGAAACAATGTGCCAATATGCCGAGAAATTTCGTGGGACAATGCTGGATGCAATTTGCGGTTCCTATAGCGAATCTGATTGGTCGATAAAGTAAACAAACTTGCGTATGCTTAGCATAAATTTCAGACGGTCACTTGATATCGTTGAGATGACAAGACAGACATGATATTTTACATGATATTTAACAGACATGATATTTTAATTACAGCTATATGTGTCAAACATTGAAAACCATTAAAAACTCGCACAATTATTTGAAATATGTTTATATAATACGTGAAATTATTTCAAAAGTTATGTAACATCGACTGATTAAGTCCAAAATTTATAACGTCGAATAAAAAATCGAAAGGTCTTCACTCTTTTATAGGCCTAGTAACACGTTATCCCTCGTGAAAGTCTTACACTTACTATAACTACCACTAATATGTTGACGTTGTGGGCTTTTTACTATGAATAATATAGCACTATGCTATCCTGATATTTTCATGTTTTCTCGGAAATATACTTATGGGTTTACTAGATCATGTCTCTCATTGTCATATGTTTGAAACTATAGTATAGATTTGTAACTAGAGTATAGATTTGTATTAAATATTACGCTTTCATTTTCACTATAGTAATACCTTTATACATACCTTTAACCGCCAACGAAGCCAATCTTTACGAACTTTAACCAAGACTCAAGAAACAGTTTATTCGAGTTAACATAAGTAACAATGGCATACATGTAACTGATTTATTCGCATTGCCGAAGCTGACCTTAATAACAAAGTTGCGTAGGCGTATGCAAAATATTTGCGTTAAATTATTCAAAGCATTTTTAAATTTGTAAACACATTGAAACGTAATACAAGTCCATAAAGTCGAGATAAAAGGTTCAAAAAGTTGCGTTGATCATTACCGATCTAGCTTACAGGTATGCTGTTGATAAAGGTACTGCTGGTATAGGTACTGTACTGTAAACACGACTCGAAAATTGACGTTGTTATTTTTTAGTCTAATTTGAAAGATCATTTTATTAAACTGTAGAGTAACTTCTTCGATAGACGATAGATTTTTGTTTTCTTGCTTCGTTTTGAAAATATTTCATTTTGTATGATATGCAAAGGACCAACTTTCTACGTCACATATGCATAATGATTTCACCCTAAAAGCTGTATAATTATCTTTAATACGACTAAACACAATCAGTGGACAACCTATACGGGTGTTGTTGTGGACAAATCTCGTGCTCATCATTCATTTTGTGCGAATTTATTTGATAGTGACAAAATTATATAACATCAGTTTTAAAGTAAGTCATTATGCATATGTGACGTAGAAGTTGGTCCTTTGCATATCATGCAAAATGAAATATCTCCAAAACGAAGCAAGAAGTTTCTCTACAGTTTTCAATGATCTTTCAAATTAGACTAAAAAATAACAACGTCAATTTCCGAGTCATATGCCCTTTAATTAACTTAGGTAACAGCATACAAACTTTGTATACGTTCTTCATAGAGTGCACTGTAATGGTTCACAATTGTGATTAGTAATAAAACGACCATATCTCATTGATTATCAACATAAATAAACGAAATCCAACATCGACCCCGTTAACTCGGACCCCGCTAAGACCCCGTTTTACAAAGGTACCGGATGAATTTGGGATCGGTCTGAAATTCGTCCTTTTTCGCCTGTTTACACGCGAATTCGTCCTGTTAGGGGGTCTCAAATTTGTCCAGTTCTGTGGTTTTCGTGTGTTTACACGGCCGAAACGGCCGAATTTCAGTCCGGTTCCAATTTCAGTCCGGTGTAAACGGGGTCTATAACTCGAACAATTTTTCGCTTCCCTTGGGAGTTAGCGGGGTTCTGCTGTAATTGCATGGAATATACCCATCAAAAACGTATTATTGGAATATTGGTAGTAGTTTGCAATCAATCCCTTGAGATTTATTACTTATAAGACAAAAATATGGCAGCCATGTTAAAGGAAAACACTTGAAACACATGATATTTATTTGTTAGCGAATAGAGTTTCTCTAACATGGCCGCCATGACGTCAAGTGCAAACCAAGAATATGAAGACGGGTTAGGAAACCTGTAAAGATTTACACAAGTGTTATTATATAAACAGGTTCAAAATAAGTGCGTACATTGACACGAAGTTTGTCAAAACCGTCAAAACCACATTAGTTGTCAAGCCTGCATGGGTACGAGTCAACTACGAGATTGCGGAACTTAAGAAATTTCCCTAGTCGCGGAATGGAAATGTCGGCTTATATAGACAAACATTGTAAGACATGTTTGATTCTGGCAGTTGATATTACATGTATATATGCTTTTTGAAAGAGAGAAACCGAACTAGGAAGAGGGCAAGTTACGAAGAGGCGACAAAGGATTTCCTAAAGTTTTGGGCTGATGCCGTACTCATCCCTTTCCACACTTTCCGACTGGCCTTATTGGCCATCATCGTACAAAGAAGAACCACGTGAAAAGCGACTGAAGAGAGCTGGGAGAAAAAATTGGTTCTGGTTGACAAACAACAAACGAACATCAACAAGTTTCGTGTAGAGACATAAGACCGGTGCAGGAAAATGTCTGGCGCGCCAGTAACATCGCTGCCAGGAAACGTTAAAGAAATTTGCTTACATTTTCCCGGAAATTTCTGTCATTGTTATATCTTGGAATGCCATACAATGCATGTGCTTAAAAGTGTTCAAAAATCCCAAGAGTTTTGCAAGAATTTTGCAAGTAGAAGTTCAACCTCGTTCCCAGGTTTTTTCTGGAGAACGAGGTTGGTAGAAATTGCCTTGTGGTGCAGCAACATACGTTCTCTGAAATCCAAAGAACACGAAGTTTTATAATTGACTTAAACAGGAAATTTTCACTTTTGGATTTGCTGTCAAGAAGAAAAATATGTTCTCCAGGCCTGCATAAGACGGATCGAGTTGTCGAGAAAAGTAGTTTTACGATTCGACTACTGAACAACAGATTGGCGGATGCTGATAACTAAAATGTCAACTTGTAAATCCGTCCATGCTGTTTTTTACACGTTATATGTATTAAACATGTGTTATGTAGCCGTGATATATAGAGAAAAATATAGAGACCTGTGTCCTTAATACTTACTCAAGGCATGCATGCAGGCCAAATATGATAAACGTAAAATTCGACAAAAATATCGTACCTGTTTTCCGGTCCATAATTCCTGAGGTTTTATAATTGTTGGCTTTAACAGCTCAAAACGTCGGTTGGTAATTGTTGCAAGAGCACAGAACACAAGTTGCTGATAATCCAACCTATAGTTAAATTACAAGGATTTAGTTGTATTATTGCGCAATTGTTTAAAGCATTTAACGTCAATTTTCATACAGTATGTTGCGTATTACTGAAAAAACCCAAGATGATAGTATTCAGATAAATTATACAGGATCATCCTCAGAGAACAACGAAATCAAATTCCGCTCGAAAGTGCGAGGTTTTCGTTGCTCCGGCTCTGCATTACTCTGTTATTAAAATAACTACATCAAAAATAGAATATAAAATCTCGCTCTAATACAAACTGTGCGACTGATGTAAGTTTTAACATATTTTAACCTTTGTAACGAAATTCGATTATTTCAAACAAACATTCCCATGCACGCACCTGTAGCCTAACCATGCATTTTCAACTAAACCCAAAACACGAAGTCTTTCCCTGCACTTCTGTCTATATATGTAGCTAAAAAGTTGCAATTGATGTAGTATTTCTATACTGTAGTCTTACTTGTCAAAGAAACGACCACGCATGGTTAAAGATACTCCGGAAACCATGTGATCTTGGATTAAACCACTGACCGGCTTGCCGTCTTTAGGAATTAGATATTGAAAGTTTGTACTCGCTAAAACAAGAATAATGCATTCATGGTTAATCCCCGGCTACGAATGCCCCCCCCCCCCGGAAACCGAACACCTCAACTTTGCACTCATTTCTATACTACTTCCAATCATGAAAATGTTCGAATTCTCCATTCCAAATACGTCCACTCATAGTTTCTTCCTTTCCCTCATACTCGTGTCCAATACTCCCTACTCAAGGTGAAACGAGAGTAGAGCATAACATACCTTACCGCCAAGTACAGAAGAACTATACTGATTTTCAATCTTTCATGCAATTCTATGAATTGGCATTTTGACTCAGCAAATCCACGACACAAAGCTTACTGGAATACAAGTATACTGTAAATTTCCCATTGCATAATTAAATTAATGCTTCGACTCTCGTTAACCTGGAAAAGCTGACATAAATATTACAATTTGTTTGATTATACGTACAAGCTTTTGTCGCGGATTCACAGACTCCATACACTAATTCGTAGACTCCTCATCTCAGACTATAAAAGCATTTGATTCGAGTTCAAGCAATGAACGACGAATAGTTATATTTGTGCGTGCCCTGTATCCCAAGTGAATAAATAAATACAAACCAAGGGTGTAGGCCTCTGATCTCGCCAGTTCATTTTGAGGAAAATGTGCATTCATTTCATCTCCGTCAAAATCAGCGTTGTACGCTTTGCAGTTGGCATAATGCAGACGAATTGTTTTTTCACCCTTTAGAACACGTGCCTGTAAATATGAGGAACAAATCCATCAGTTTGTTTTTGTTTTGTTTTCTTTTAACAAATTTATTTGAATATATACAATATTTTCAACAAGTATAAGAATATAGCAGAATAAATATTTGCACTAATTAAGAAAACCTAGATCCAAAAAGGCAAAGTATGTACGAGACTCTTGGATAAGGACCTATGCAAGGCCCCTAGCGTCAAATTAGAAATTATGGAAAGTACTTGCTAAATACATTAGCATATATTTCTATAATATCATTTGAATTAATAATTGGATTAAGGAAGGCAGGCAGGAAGGATGGATGGAAAGAAGGTTAGGAAGTTAGGAGGGAAGGGTGGAAAGAAGGTTAGAAAGTTAGGAAGGAAGGAAGGAAGGAAGGAAGGAAGGGAGGGAGGGAGGGAGGGAGGGAGGGAGGGAGGGAAGGAAGGAAGTTAGAAGGGAAGGATGGAAATAAGGTTAGAAAGTTAGGAAGGAAGGAAGGAAGGAAGGAAGGAGGGAAGGATGGAAAGGTTAGAAAGTTAGGAAGGAAGGAAGGAAGGAAGGAAGGAAGGAAGTTAGGAGGGAAGGATGGAAAGGTTAGAAAGTTAGGAAGGAAGGAAGGAAGTTAGGAGGGAAGGATGGAAAGAAGGTTAGAAAGTTAGGAAGGAAGGAAGGAAGGAAGTTAGGAGGGACGGATGGAAAGAAGGTTAGAAAGTTAGGAAGGAAGGAAGGAAGGAAGGAAGGAAGGAAGAGAAAGTAAATAAGCACGCAGGCAGAAAGAGTAAACACTATTCCCTGGGGGCAAAGACAGTCCCACACCAAGAACCAGGTGCGAGATAATTCAGCGTCAGCCTGCTTTTTTAAAATTAAGTAATGGTGTTCACCGAGTGGTACATTAATGCTCAGCTTTAGAAGTCTCTTTTGTTCATTTTCTCTTTTTAAGTTATCTGTCGTCCCCAAGCCCCCGACTCCTTCAGGAGCGCAAATGGTAATACATACTACATGTATGCATACACTTTATTTACCCTCGACTTTACAGAGTTACTCTAACATGAGCTGACATCTGCGAGCAATAAATTCATTACATACATTACTGCCAAAATTTCAATAATTTTTGTGGTGAACGATGTCAATCCTACTGATCTGCCCTCACGTGCAGATAGCGTACATATAGACGAACTGTTGGTGTCGTTTTAGTGTGCATTGACGTTTACCTGACAAATTTTGTTATTGTACAGGGTGCATTTAGTGTACAAGGTATGTATTAATTAGACATTTACCTTATGAGCCATAATGCTTGGTTTGTGAAGAGTTGGTTGTCGGTTGAGCAACAAAACATCTCCATCCTTCAGATGCCGATAAACCTTTAAAAAATGTAAACTAATGTGGAAAATTCTCCGTGTGAACGTTGACGTACTGTTTAGTCTTGTATAATGACGTACTGCATGTATAGTCTTGTTTTATGACGTACTGTGTAGTCTTGTATAATGACGTACTGTATAGTCTTGTTTGATGACGTACTGTACACGGCAAAAAACGCCGAGTCCGTTGCTCAACAGGACTGAACAATGTTTTGCTGCCCACGTTGTTCACACTTGTCAACAATATTGAACAATGCTGTTGAGCATGAATCGGGTGTAACAATATTGTTCAATGTTGTTGACAGCTATGAACAATGTGGGCAGCAAAACATTGTTCAATCCTGTTTTCATCAGTATTGCATCAACCTGAGCGTTTTTTGCCGTGTATAGTTTTGTATAATGACGTATTGTACATAATAACCTCTTTCCATGCTTTTCTGTCTGAATGTAACGGCACTAACGGCTAAGACTTGATTGCTGTACGAATCTAGAAGTTACGAGGAAATAATCCTTCTACTTATACGTATACTGTACCTTTTTATTTTGACTAAGAGGCAACGATGAATGTGAAGGTGTCAGCAATCTCTTTGCAATTGCGTGTCTTTGATTCGGTTCTGTAGCACTTAACAAAGTCTTCTTGCCATCTTCACTCTCAACGATATTAGCGCTGAAAAACACATTAAATTTAGTCAGTATAATAATGGAAAGTTCTTAAAAAAGTTCTGAGCTTTGACCATATCAACCTCTTGAATTTGGTCACACTATTTAAAACTTATTTACCGAAGTGGAGGTGAGTATACTATTGCAAGGATATTCACCGAAATTTTAGTATATGCCACAACAAAACAAAAATGACCAAAAACAACGAAAATATTCTTTTTTAAATTGTGCTTCAGCTCCTGTAATAGTTGTAAACAAAACTATTTACACGCTTTTAGTAATTTTATTAATTAAAAAACAAAACTTTGTGGCTTTCTTCGTGTTAGGCGAAACCGCAGCTTCGTCAAATAGAGATGTGCAAATCCGATCCGAAACCAATCCGAATCCGATCGGATTTTGGAGCCCTAATATTCACACACTGATGTGAAAACTAAAGGCTTACGGCGCTTCCGTTTAATAATTTTTTCCATTTTTGACTCACGGATGTTGCGAAGTAACATATGTGAGTCTTTGTGGTTACTTGAGTGTGAGTAGTTAAACAATGGGAAATGATCAGCCTGCTTTGCGCGCACTGTTTGCCTGCGGATTGGGCATTTCAGAACCGGAAATCGGACTGGAACACGCGTTCGTTCTGCACTTTCATTTCTGCAAACTGCTCTAATTCTTTCTGTCACTTTCATTTCTAGTTGTCTATTGTCTAACCCTATTTCTAAAAAATAAAAGATCTGAGTTCTTTTCACGCGAGATTGCGAATTGGCTTCTGCAAAGACTAGAGTCTAGAATCTAGGAATTAAAAATTTGACATTAATGTACAGTTATACACTTGATTGGAAAGTTTAATTTATTGAAGGTTTTTATAGGATTTTTTTCGGATCGGATCGCTTTAACAAACTCGGATCGCATTGGATCCGAATCTGACAATTTCGGATCGGATTCAGATTTCAATTACCAATTATCGGATTGTAAACCTCCAATCCGATCCGATGCACACCTCTAGTACAAAAATATGCGCGTCTGTAACCGGACCGAAACGGGAAGCCATTTTGTTTTTGTCCAGAGGTGAATAGTGCAAGGATATCCGTAGCTGAGCAACCAATCAAATTTCTTGAAAAGCACTATCCACCTCCCGAGTATATGCTAAAGTATTATACTCTGACTAGTGTTTGAAAGTCTAATTGTACACTGGTGCACACGTTTTCAAATTTACTGCATACAACTTCAATTACTGTAACAAAGTAACAAATTGTAGTATTGTGCATGCTTTTTAGCTTATCATTAGAACTATAAAAATTGCCTTCCAACAAACTGGGTGAAATCTAGCCTCATCGTAGATGCAGGCATCGTATATGTTTGGATGTGCGTGGGTGTATTCATTTTCTTTGCCTCGAACCAAATTTTTACTTGTCTGACACACGCTTGTAAGACAGAGATTAGGCGATGACTACGGAAAACCTCCGACTATGCTTCGGGGAAACCCTAACCTTTACAATGGATAATTCCAGCAAAATACTAAATTTTGATCTAGGCAAGAAGAACGAAATCCATCACCACAACTAGATAGAGCATCTTAAAATTAGTAAAATTGCAAAGTTTGGTTGCGTAATGTTGTAAAATGAGGAAGATATAGCCCTTCAAAGTTGGCAAATTTGTATACTTTTGTATTACAAGATATAACCCTGCGAAATTTGCAAATTTTGTATTATTTTGTGTTACGCAAGGGAAAATGCACCACTTTTGGGCCGAAAATGGTGCATTTTCCCGTGCGTAATACAAATACAAAATTTGCAAATTTCGCAGGGCTATATTGTCTGCATTTTACATCATTTCGCAACCAAACTTTGCAATTTTATTAATTTTAAGATGCTCTTTCTAGCTGTGGTGAGAGATTTAGTTTTTCGTGCCTAGATCAAAATTAGGTCCATAGCTGGAATCGTCATAGTATTTCTCACCCAGGATGGACGTTGGGCCCATTAATAACTGCTTGACGTAGTTCTTTGACATTCCAGGGTGTCACTGGCTGAGGATATGTGAGTTTCTTTGCAAACACCTACAAAATAGTGCATTTTTAATTCAATATCTTGACTACAATTTTCAAACTATAAGCGACACAAGAACAACCATGTGTTAGAAGTACTATAGAAACTGCTCAATTGCATGGTAAAGTATTTTATTTTGTGAGCGGTCCTATACATGTATTTAAGTCTAAATTTTATACATTTATTAGACCTAACCAGAAACAGTTGTAAAAAATGCAACCATATATGCTCTCTAGTAGGAATCGAACCTGTGGCCCTGTGATTCCGGTGCAGCCCTCTAACCAACTGAGCTACAGAGACCATTTATCCAGCCCTAATTGCAAGTGATCGGAATGTTCCAACCACACTTGAAGACAGTTCAAACGGTGTCTGCAAGGTTCTGTGAGTCTATGAAATTGGTAAACTTAAATACACGTCAAAGGTAGGAAATGTACAGTAATGTTAGAAATCTCACCTCGGGGATCCCGATTTGATCAGTATTAATATACGGATCAGGAGAAATAACTGAACGGCAAGCAAAATTGACACGTTTGCCCATCATATGTTTTCGAAATAGGCCTTCCTTCTTTTCTAGTAACTAAAATAATACGAGTATTATAGATATATATAATCACCACACAATTATAGTTAGATTATATCGTTTACATGTTTCAACTTAGCGTTAATCTGTGGTAAGTAATACGCCCAGTGAAATAAAATTTTAATTAAGTTGTCCCACAATACATACCTCGATCCCTGGCATTTCCCTCCAGTGAAGGAAAGTTCAATGTAGGAATTGGTAAAGTGACGTGCCACGGCGCCGTTCCGGGCCGAGGGTACTAATTCCGCCTGGCTATTTACATCCGTGAAAGGAACGCATTAGCGAAGTTTAAAGTTCATCAATAATCGCGGGCGCATGGCTATGGTTCACCGTTCATGGGCAGTGAACTCTGTCTTTTATCTGGAACGATAACATGCGGGGGAGCCAATGCCAACGCCCTGCTTACGGCAACTTAATACGCCATATTTAAATTGCGAACGCCATCGAACGTCGAACTGGCTTGTCCCATCAGTCACACTCACTTCAATCAGTCTCAATCTCCAGCGAGCGATTTTTCTCGATCGAGACAGGAAGGACAATTTTTGAATACCTTATTTTACATGTTAAATTTTGTTTTTGTTGCAGTAAGATCGCTGTGGAGAATCGTTTAAGCAAGTTAAGCATTTTATTTTTTTATACCTTACTTTAAGATCTTTGCTGGGCTATTACTGTCAGTGGTAAATATGTTAGCTGGTCGATATGTAAACATGGAGAACTAGTTATATTATTTACAAAAGGAAACTTCGGATGGAGAGGGATTCAACTTCCTGAACAATACAAGCAAAAATTCGACGTTTCAAGCGAAGGCTCAATTATCGCTACCAACACTGTGGCACACATATAATTTACAAAAACATTTATTGTTACAGTAAAAGAACAGTGACTTTTTCACCCACTACTTAAATAAATCAGTGTTATACTGTAAAATGTTAATATGGAAAAATGTCATATAAAGCGCTGTAATAAAACATTGTTTTTACAAGACAGCTATTCTTCAGGCTATCATCAATGTACAGTACACTGTAAATATTTTTTATTGCAAAAATGTTTATTTTGTGTTGACCAGTCTATTCAATAACTTTCATAAACATACGATTGTCAAACCTAGAATGGAGGTGAGAATTCTCCACAGGGTAAAATCAAATGTTATAAAAGTATCTCTGCGTTATATAGTGAAAACATTGTTGCCTTCATTCGGTTATTCAAGTTGCCACACAAAAATGTCAAATTAATTTTTTTTATCGAAACTCACCCACCCAGCCTTGAAAACGTCAACGACAAGTCACACCAACATACTTGATAATACTGGCTCAATATACCAGTTTATATAAAATTGCAGGCTACACCTGTCTGCCTAAAAAAATTTTGGACACTTTGTACCAATATTTCTACCTATTTTAACAATAAAATGTATATTTTTTAAATATGTTTGAAGCGAAACCAGGATTATTCATAATAAGTTTTTAGACGTTCTCTGGTTTTTAAATAAGCTCGTAATAATAAATATTTAAAAACCAGAGAACGTCTAAAAACTTATTATTAATAAAATGTATATTGTACACCAAAGTAAAATGGTCTAAATACCAATATACCTGAAACCCCTTGGGCTTGGCTGGGCCTGTCAAGTATGGCCGCACAGTTTTGTTATGACAAGATTTTTTTACAAATATTCATTTTGCCACAATGAAATTCCTGAAAACTTCAGTGACTAATAATTTTGACCCACCTATCCCACCCTAATGTCAATTTGATGTTTTGCATGACAACTTGAATATGGTCAATGAGCCCTTACTGGTTATTAAATAATATAATCTTTGTTTAGTAGTGCCTTTGACTAGGCTTTCCAAAATTTATCACTGTCTCACCGTAATGTTTTCCATAGGTGAATAACCTGAGGGTTAGGTACGAGTCAGCAACACACTTCAACAACCATAGTCGATGGTCTTCTTCAAGTAGTGGTTCATTTATGGAAATTTCATGTTGAGGAGGAAGTAATTTGGTTGCAATTTCTCCAAAATGTTGGCATAATTCAAGAATCATCTTGGTTTTCAAATTCTTCTTGGTGTTGATATGGTTGGGTTGGTTGATAACGTAAAGCTTAAAAATGTGTTCAGTATATTTGGTTCTGTCCATCACAAACTTAAATTCCCATTGTTGGTAAATTGAAGGGATGATAGAACGATTTCGATGAGAGGATGACTTAGTTTGCTGCAGTTGTAGTAGTGAGTCCGGCTGCGTTGGTATTGGTGATGACCATGTTAAGTTGGAAACACATAATGAACATTTCACTTGTGTCACCAGCTATGAAACAATATAACCGCTTATGTAGTGCAAAATGTTTTGTACAAATTCAGAATATCCATTGTAGTCTATCAACTTCTTTACCATTCCATTCAATTGGTCGTCTAGTTCTTTGTCACTACCTTCACGGTTTTCTTTACCCAATGGTGATATATGTTTCTTTTGTACGGAAGATGGGAATCACCATATTATCCTCAAACATCTGATAATTTGCACCGGCTGATGCTGTTACAGTATTCCCAAGAAGCATCCTTCTGAAAGCACACTTCAGCTGGAGTGAATTTGGATTGTTGTTCGATGTGGTATTTGTACGTTAACACATACCGAGAAGAATCATCATGTTGAATAAGCATATTGCTTTACCATTTCAATGGTGGATTTGATGGTGATACCAAATCCAAAGACAAAAGTTCTTCGAGGATACTTGATGATGGGTACTCCTTCAAGAGATTTAAGACTTACAGTAGCAAGTACTTAGAAGTTGACTGTAATGTAGCTTGCCATTCACTCATATCAGTTAACGCGAGGGGTTTCTTGAAGTCCTTCCCATGAGGACTTCTTGAGTTCAGCAAGTCAAAAAACCTGTCGATGATCCTGATAAATAAGACTGTGGTTCGTTGTGTCGTAACTCTGGTAGTTTCAGAACAGTGTTCAAGAAATCCATTGCATCTGCCACTGAATCACTAAGGGTTTGGGCTGCAAGACTAACATTCATCTTATGCTTTTCAAATTGCACATAGTTGTTGGATAACTTGTAGAGATAACTTGTATTGTTACCAAGCTTTAATCCTTCTTGTTCTTGGACCAAATGAAGGCTGTTGAAGAATTTCCATTCGATTTGCTCACCATCAGGTGTGTAAATCGTGCCAAGAAATGCCAGAGCATTTCTGGCCAACTTTAGCATATGGCATGCATCCAGAATGACAAATACATCTTCACCTGTAACAGGATGTTTGAATTTAGTGGAGGTGGAATCGTGTGAATCACCAAAAGTACATCCAAGGATCTTGTAGGTACTGGTGTTCGTAGAAGTCCTGTCCGATGTCACACACCATACTTTGAGACCAGCAGCACTTGCTTTGTTAATACCGTGTTGACGAGAGATGATCGGGTGGCTGCAGAGGCTTTATCTGTTAAAAAGTACCCAATGGGGTGCTTGCAATGGCTTCGTAATCTTACCAATAAGAATACAAGTGCTTCAGAGGGAATGACTTCAGGTGCTTCTGAACTATGACCATAATCTACAAAACTACTGTACTTATTGTTGGCAGGCTCCCATAGAACTTGTTTGCGTATAGCCATTGCATCAAATACTAAACAGCAATCTTTCTTTTCAACATCCAACTTTGCTTCTTCCTCTAAAATGTGGAATGATTCAACGAGAAATCCTGGTTCACAGTTTATGTTGCTTTGCCCACTTTCAGATTAAAGATGGATGAGGGAATGATTAACCGTACATATGCATATACTTTCGGGGAATAAAAATTCAAAGCGAGAGTAAAATTTTTAATTAATGATACTGCTGTATCTTCTACTTCTTGATGACCCTTTTGAATTGTTTAATACGTGACAACCACTCGTGAGTATTTCAAAGACCTCAAACAGCACTCGTCCTTCGGACTCGTGGTATTTTGATGGTCTTTGAAAAACTCACTCGTGCATGGTTTTTTTCCAAATTGCACTCGAAACCATCCTATTACCTATACTAATAGTGTTACCTGTATCAACTAAAATATTTATGCTAAATCCCGTACATTTATTTTTCCTTTTTCTGCTTATTAATCAACCCGGTTTCTTACAAAACGTTTAAAAACCTCAACAAACCCTGTATGCATGGTACGCATATTAACATACCTGTTTTATTCCATTGACATTATTCGTTGATATTTTATCAAGATCACTGTCAATAAAACAGTTCACGTCATTTTGAAGTCGAACCCATGCATTTTGTAGTTTTTCTTGAGGGCTTTTACCAGGAATTCTGTCATATGTAGTCTAAAACGTAGTTTACGAAATAAACAGTAACTTATTAAAAATCCTTGTTACAAATTCCCTGTTGACCCAATTGCAGCCTAATGCATGATGAGATGAATTAAAAAAAGTCAACAGAAACTAATGGTAACGAGATAGATGGTAAAACCCACTTAACTGCTCTTTTGATGACTCAACTCATGGGCGTAGCCAGCCTCAAACGAGTGGGGGGGGGGGAGGAGTGGTCTAATCGGCCGCGCTATTTCACGCATTTTAGACACGTTTTATGATAATCTGAAAGCAACAGGTTTGGTATACTTCATGTCATAGATGAAAACATTACGAGGTTAGGCTCCGCCAGTTTCTCCTCAGATTTGAAATAATTAAAAAATTGGTCCTGAAGAAAAGTGTGGCGGTGGGGGGAGAAGGTCCGGACTTCCCTCACATTCCTCCCACAACTAAACGACCTGGTCATCAATTTAAAAATTTGATTCCACAGTATATTTACCGAGGTAGTTGTAGCTGTACTTGAGGAGGATCTGCTGGCAACGTCACTAGTTCCTTCGCCATCATTGTTAGAACTTGCTTGTTTTATTTGACCCAAGCAAATTTGTAATACTTGGCAGTCTTCCAGAACTTTGGTAAGGTTTGCAGATTGGGGATTATCGAACTTTTTGTCTCCCATAACGGATAACTGCAAAGTAGAAAAAGAAAACAACTACAGCAGTTATCAACTATCTATCACTTTGTTACAAACTATCACCAAGAAAGCAACTATTGATGACGGTAACAGACTTGCTACAAGTTGTTCCAACAAAGTTACTGTAATATAGGCTGTTCGTAACAAGTTGTTACGAGTTTGTTGTCATCAACTTGTTAACAATTACTTGATGCGTGCATGCAGACGATATCAGACTTGTTTGGAAGTCGAATCTGTTGGCCTCATCAACCTTGTCACAAGATGATAACAACTTGTCCACACTTGTCAACAACTGCATGGGAACAAACAGCGCAAACGCATCCTGTTGACAAGCTGTGAGATTTTTGTGCGTGTAGACCTGAAAGGTTGATGTATTTCTGATCATTTATCCAACCTTCGACAGCTTAACCAAACTACTGTATTTAGCGTCATAGCGATTGCAGGAAAGTAAATATACATTTCCTGAACATATGCATGGTTTCAAAATATACATGTACTTAATTTTCACTGGTTTAAGAAGTTGACTATAATTTCAGTTATAATTTACACGCGTTTGTCATATTAGTTGTAAACTTTAAGTGTACTGCAATTAGCAATAAAAGATCATGTAAACTGTACATGCCTTTACGTGTTTGCCTTCACATATTTGCTTGTGCAAACTGCGAAGAGGTAAGGTTTGCTCATTGCAAGTTAAGTTTCAAACTTAAGACACTCGTCCACATCGTTATCTGCCACACGTACAGTAAGCAACCAACAATTGAGGTAAATGCAAACTCGAAAGCTATTTAGTATAAAACACCTCAAAGTATTGAGTTATCGGACGCTCTCTGGTTAAAATATCACAAGATTTGACCGCCAGACTGCAGTCTTCAACGGGTCTGTGATATTTTGAACCACAGAGCGTTCAAAAACTCAATATTAATAATCCTGGTTTCGCCTCAAACATCTTTAAACCTCAAAGTGTGTGAAAATCTCGGCTGTACCTCGTTTATTCTATATTATATAAAGCAAAAGCGTGTTAAAAGAACTACAACTATACAAAGCTCTTACTGGTCTGAATCGTGATGGAGGTACAGGAACAACATTAAGGAAAAACATTTGAGGTGAAGATTTTCTCTTTGTAGCAGTAGGAGATGGATATGATCCAAGTAATGTATTCAACAGAACTTCTTCATTTTCCCACACTCGGCGTAGATGTTCTTGGACTTCTAGTGGCGTAATGTAGGTCTGCTGAACGCTCTTTACGATGTCTCCTTTTTCAGCTTGATCAACAGTTGGCGTTTCTGGTGGAATTTCTGCCGAGATTGGCGTTTTATCTGGAATGCAACAGGGAAATGTAAAACTATAAGGACTGAAAGATATATTAGTGTAGCCTAATTTCCTCTAGGTGAACTTTTCATTCTAAAGCCATTTTCCCCTATTTTGCATGCTATTCGCTGACGTGCATTTCACAGAAAATTCGCTTACAGGAAAGCTGAGTATTGTACATGTACTGTATACCATTCTGTGAAAGGAGATAGAGCGAACAACTTATTGGAACGCTAGGTAAAAATTGTGATACCAAATGCATTTCCAGGAATTAATCAGGAGTTAGACCAAGCAACACAAGGTGTAACACATTAATTTTTTCAATGACAATAGTGAGCATTTTTCGTCGTCAACCATTGCAATGATCATGTATAGACCAGGGGCGGCGCTAACTCTCTTCGAGTGGGGGGGGGGGGGGGGGGGTGAGTGATCTTTTGACGACTGTTTGGTAATTTTGCCGATTGTTTGGTAATTTTGCCTATTAGTTATAGTAAAAGTTGCATGTTTAAAATGCGCTATATTACCTTATTACCCTCTATTAAGCCGGTTTTCCACTAGTCAATTTTTCGCCGCGAAGTGACCTTTTTCCTTTGTCGGCATCAATTTTGCCACATCTTGCTGACGTAATAAGTTATACCGACAAAGGAAAAAGGCAACCTCGTTCCCAGGGTATTCGCTCTTTCCCTGGGAACGAGGTTGGGAAAAAGGTCGCTTAGCGCGAGAAAATTCGCTTGTGGAAAACCAACTTTATTGCCTCTTTTATAGAACAGTAATAAGCAACAACAACAACAACAACAACAACAACAACAACAACAACAACAACAACAACAACAACAACAGCAACAGCAACAGCAACAGCAACAGCAACAGCAACAACAACAACAACAACAGCAACAGCAACAGCAACAGCAACAACAGCAACAGCAACAGCAACAACAGCAACAACAGCAACAACAGCAACAACAGCAACAACAGCAACAGCAACAACAGCAACAACAGCAACAACAACAACAACAACAACAACAACAACAACAACAACAACAACAACAACAACAACAACAACAACAACAACAACAACAACAACAATGATGGAACAAAATTGCATATATCAACAATACAATTATATTGATTCCAACATTCCTCAAGCCTGGTTCACATATGCCTGCGGTATGCCTGCGACTGTATCATTATGCCTCTACTTGCCGCCGAAATACCGGCAAAGTTGAGCTCAAGTCAACTTTCCCGGCCTACAGCCGATGTAACTGTGGCACTGGAGGCAATCAGCATCGTCGCCGGTACGACGCAGGCACGTCGCAGGCATATATGTGAACCAGGCTTCAGTCCCATCTCATCCCATCAGTTAAATCATGTTTCATCCCAAGATATGTCGAAGATGTCGGATTCACACAATCCCATGCATGCAGTATTTTGTCTGATTGATTGATTGATTATGATGATTCAATTATATTCCTCAGTCCCATCTCATAGTTGGTTGATTAAACACGTCAATTGAACAGTTTGTTAATTGATTGATTGATTTAATTATTTAGTCGTTTTCCGTTTAGTAAACTTTACTGTTCAGTAAACTTAACTAATTTATCGAATATTTATTAAGGATCCGCAGTAATTGGCCGTAGCTCTTGTGGAAATCCTGCCCTGATTTATACAGCATATATAAGTAATTTGATGGGGTTTTTAAATAAGTTAGATAAATAAATAAAAATAAGTATACAGTATATACCGTACATACTTAATTACGGTTTTGAATACTTTGGGCTTGGAAAGATCATATGGTACCAGTGAAGTAAATTGCGCAATGTCGGAAATTAGTCCACTAGGAACTTTGCCCGGGGTGATGTAATTCCGGGGACGAATGTAACGAACACGTTGTTGATCGAAAACCTTAGCGAAGCGTGAACTACATATCAGATTAT
>CACRXK020001963.1:0-47606 GCA_902702795.2 Paramuricea clavata | reverse complement strand
ATTCACCCTTCTGGCATTAATGAACGCTTTTCTTATGTTTAATGCCATCATAGACAATCCAGAAGACATGTCTTCTGTTTTGTCTATGATGCCATCTGTCTTTGCCTGTCTATAGCAGACATTGACAACTTCTATTTATTACTTTTACTTTTACCTTATTCCCACTCGTGTTTTGTTTTGATTATTATTTTTTGTAGTAATTGTCTTAACTTCCTGTTTATTTTTATATTTTTAATTATATTATATTCTGTAATGCGATTTACATATTTTGTTTACACTTTGTTATTATTAAATCCATCTAATTGGTTTATTTTTTTGTCACGTGATGCTTTCATACTCTTAGTATAAAAGCCCGTGCATTTTCCCCGATCCCCTGCTACTAACTCTTGACGAAGGGCCTTCGCTCGAAACGTCGAGTTTCTGCTTATTTTTTAAGGTAGTAATATAACCACTCAGCACAGCATTTTCACATTGGTACTACCTACACTGGTACAGACAGTTTTAGTATATACTGTAGGTAGTACATATATATATATATATATATATATATATATATATATATATATATATATATATATAGATATATATAGATATAGATATATATATAGATATATAGATATATATAGATATAGATATAGATATAGATATATATATAGATATATAGATATATATAGATAGATGAGATAGATAGTGTATTTAAGATTCACCTTGCAGCTGGACAGCTGAATTGCGTGATTTACAAGAGTATATAAAACATTATTTAAAAGATAGAATATGGGTTAATTAGGCATATTTACAAATGGTCATTAAAACGCTTAGTACTAAAAATTACATTAACTTAAGTTACTAGACATAGGAATAAAAGTTTTTTTAAATCTTTCTGTATTAGTTTCGAATCGTTCAAAGAGTCTATTGTTCCTAAGTTGGTAAACCGACTCATGTTTGGGAGGCAGTAAATTATGCAGTTTGTGTGTCGGATTGTTAGTAATATTTGTGAAAAGTTTGTTACACATTTCTTCGCGTCTTTGGAACAAAGTTTGAAGATTAAAATATTCTAAAGTTTCGCTATATGAGTTCGCGGGTAAAATGATCTTCAGTGATCGCTTTTGTACCGTCTCAAGATCTTCTGACAGGAAGGATGGGATTGAGTAATGGAAAACCGGGGCACAATATTCCAAAATGGGCCTGATAACTGTACAGTAGAAGTTTACAATGTCTTTCGGACTGACTTTTGCGCGCTTAAGTAAGATAATGAAGTAAAGACGTTTGTTAGCTTTTTTGATGACTTCGTTAATGTGGTTAGTCCATTTAAGGTTACTAGAGATGGTGAGGCCTAGAATTTTAGCGTTTTGGACAACCGGCAATTTCTTCCCGTAGACTGTAAGAGGGTCGAAGTTCTGTTTCGTGGATTTAAAGTCGATTTGGAGTTCTTTACATTTATCTGCATTAAGAAGTAATCTGTTGGAATTCGACCAGTTTTCTACTGTGGTAACTGCGTCTTGGGCTTTGCTGGTATCGCCTTTTTTAACAACCTCAGAAACGGTTGTATCATCGACGTACTTCCAAGTAGATACTTCAGTGATTTTAAGATCATTGATCATCCATAGAAAAAGCCATGGCCCAAGTTTCGTGCCTTGAGGGACACCAGCCGGGACAGCACCCCACTCTGAAACGCAGTCGGTTGCGAGTTTAACTCTTTGTTTTCTGTCCAATAGAAAATCAATAGTCCAGCGTACGACTGCCTTCGGAATTGGTAATCTGGAGATCTTATCAGCGAGTATACAATGGTCAATAAGGTCAAACGCTTTTTTATAGTCGAACAGGGCTACTCTGACTGCTGCGCCAGTGCCATCAGTTGATTGGGACCAATTGTGGATCATTGATATCGCTGCCATAGATGTAGAGGATTTTGGTATCACTCCAAATTGGTTGGGGTCTATTTGACACAGAATAGCTGGCCCAATGTATTTAGAAACAACGAATTCTTCTGCTACTTTAGAAAGGGCTGGGGTGAGGGATATTGGTCTTAAATGTTTACAAATTTCGGTTACCGGTTTCGTTTTTATGATTGGAACAACATCAGCTGCTTTCCACGAGGCAGGGAGTCGTTGTTCATTAAAACTGCTATTGAGAATCGAACTGACAGGCTGGGCGAGAACTTCTGCATATTCGTTTAACACCCAATTCGGAACACCGTCTGGGCCTGAGGCTTTTCTGGGGTTAAGGGAGGCAAGCCCTTTATACACATCAAATTCGTCGAGATGGAGGACAGAGTCATTTGGATCGTAGGAGGAAAGAGAAGTAAGAGGTTGGTAAGTTTTCATGGGGTCTAGGAAGGCTGTGTTTATGAGATTTGCAATCTCATTTGGAGACTTCCGGTCAAAATCGTCAATGTGAATTTGGTTATATAGATCTTCCGCTCCCGTTGAGGGGGTCATACCAGCAATCTGTTTTACTTCTTTCCACCAACGACTTGGTTTTGACTTTTTTAAATGTTCAACCTTCAACGAATAAAACTTTTCACGGCATTTTTTTCTTTCGCGATTAACTCGGTTGCGGTAATACCTAAACAGTTCGTTATTGCCGTTAGAAAATGCTGCTTGGCGTTTTTTTATAAGAATCTTAAAATTAGCTGTGATCCAAGGGGGATCATTCACATGTAGTGTTATTCTTCTTTTGGGCATTAGGATATTGATACCCAGGTTAATAAGATCAGTGAAAAGCTCAAGTTTTTCTTCACAGGTTTCGAGATGATTTAGGATGGACCAATTACAGGAGGTTAGGTATCTTCCGAGTTCGCTCTTTTTACTGGGACGCATGTCTCTACTTATGACGACCTTTCGACTACCTGATTTATCGCATCTGTTTTTAGGGTTTAGAATGACCACATTGTGATCTGAGAGGCCAAAGGGAGGATGTTTCTCACAGAGTCTTTAGCGTAAAACGAGTATAAGTTGGTAATAATTAGATCAAGAGTCTTGTCAGCTCTGGTAGAAACATTGACCATTTGTTTGCATTGAAACTGGTTCAGTAGACGGTTAACTTTTAATTGGTTGAAGTCTCCTGATAACATTAGACCACAGCCTGGATAATCGCTTTCAATGGTGGTAAGTGATATTGAAAGGTAACTGAGCATTTCATGATCATCGGTGAGTGTGGGTGGTATATTACGCCAATTACAAGACAGGTAAATCCACGGGGTAATCTTTTGGGAGTAAGACGTACCCAGAGAACCTCTAACAAGGGATGCTGTAGATGGTCTAAACATTCAAAGGATATTGAGTTCTTAATATATAAACCCACACCTCCATGACAGCCCACTGAACGGTTTTTGAAGATGAAATTATATCCATCTATATAAAGACACGAATCGTCAATTGATCCATGGAGCCAAGTTTCGGTGATACAAGCAGCGTCTGGATTGTGAATTTTCATAAAACAAGAGACTTCGTCAATTTTAGGGGTAAGTGACATGGTGTTTGTGAGTAATATTTTGGGCACGAACATCTTTTTGTTCTCATTTTGGGTTTTAAATGAGACAGTAATTAAATTACCGTGCGATCTTGAGGGTATTTTATAAGATTTGTTAAAACTTCGGTTTGTGATTCTAACCGTTATGTTTTGTAGGTTTTCCTGATAAGGGGGAGATGTCATGAGTTTATGATCGCGGATGTTCAGTATGTCAGCGGGGGACAAGTAAGAGCATTCATCAGGGGGGGAGGAGGAATCATAGGCCAGGGGGAATGGGACAAAAAAGGTGACCTTGTGTTGTGTCTCGTACTGGTTGAAAAGGGAGCACATTGATAGATAGGGGTATGTAGGGAAGAACTTGGATAAGCAGTGGCATTCATCCTGGCTCTGGGAGCCACCATACCATGAGAAAAACCGATATGAGAATAATCACATCGATCGGATCCCCTTTCAAACAAAAACCATTCCTTCGTAGAAAAGGACAGGATATTTTGTGTTTGTCACGACCAGTCCCTTTATGCTGAAAATCACAACGGTTCCCTTTAGCGCACCATCCTCGGCGGGATAGAAAGGGGCAAGGGATAGAGCTTTTGGGAGAGTTGACGTACTCGTTATTTTTATCTTGGTTACTGACGCGGTAAAATTTTGTTTTCGAGTTTGAATTCCCGTTCTTGGGTAAGTTAATTTCTTTATTCTGGGCGATTAAGGGGTTTGGCAGAGGCTCGTCTGCCGTAAGATCTACTTTCTGTTTAATTAGGGGATTAGGCTGGGACTCGTCTGCCATACGATCGTCTGCCGTAAGATCTACTTTCTGTTTAGTTTGAGAATTAGGCTGGGGCACGTCTGCCGTAAAATCAATATTACTTACGGACGGACTAACATATTGTTGGTTATCGTGAGGTAGATTGTTATCGATATTTCGAGGTGAACTCAAACTGTTTTTATTCAAATTAATAGATTGCTTGCGGTTACGCGTTGAGGGTTCTTTTGTAATATTAGATAGGTTAATCGCTCCACTGCTTTTGTTCCGATACTCCGCTTGGGACATGAAATGCACTAATTTTTCAAGGTTCAATAACCTTGACCTAAAGAATAGATTTTCTTCGCTAAGTCGGGAAATAATTTCGTCTCTTGATTATGTACAACGGCTTCCATGTCTACTAGTTTTACTCTTAGCGAGATAATATCCGACTCATGCTCGTTTTCAGACACTGCGGCAAGCATTCGCGATTCTAAAATCGTCAAATCTAGTTTAATACCCCCATATCGGCGTTAAGATGAGCACAATTACAGTCAGAAAGCTCGGGTTCATTCATGCAAAACTTATCTGTAGCAGCGTGTTCGGTGACTTTATTGTTTAATTGACCAGTAACTAGTCTAGATGAATCAGTTTTTCGTTGATACCCTCCTTTAACTTCCCATTTAGAGTTATTGAACGAGTACTCGGATGGCATCTAAGATCTAAATCTACAGATTTGTATTGCTTCACGTCGCCACCTGGGCAGCCCCATTCGCCATCAGTTGTCGGTAAAAATTCTTCGACAAATTTCTTTAATTCTTCGAACGAATCCTTCCAGATTAGCTTTCCTTTATTGTTTAAAGGAAAGCTAATTTATTGTTTTAGGGAACTTATCAAATTGTTGAGGAATCGTTCAGAGGTGTTCTTTCAAGTTAGGAAATGAATTGGTCAACATTTTTCGGAACGCTTCTATTGGCACGACTGTAAAATTGTCACAATACGCCTACTTCTTTGTATGTTTGCATGGCGATAAAACATATAATAGTTTTGTTTGTGGAAACACCACGTAAATTTATTACTGCAAAGCTTTCGATCCGTAAGCACGGATCTTCATCAGACATATTATTAGCACTGATGAAGATCCGGGCTCACGGATCGAAAGCTTTGCAGTAATAAATTTACGTGGTGTTTCCACAAACAAAACTATTATAATACGCCTACTACTATACAGTAGTGCTAAGTTTTCATGAATATTACAGTCGATTTCACATAACTTTTGCCGAATTTTTCCGAAGTTGGTTGCGAAGTTCCGAAGTTTGCCGATGTACTTCCGAACTTGGCAACGAAGTTCGGTTTCAATTTATACATGGCTGTCTGCATGAAAGACGCATCTGAGAAAGAGAGATGCAGCGCTTTCTTATATATCATTAGTCAAGATGGCAGAGATATCCATAACACATTTGATTTTGAGACAAGCGAAGTAGACAAAATAAAACCGTTAATACAAAAGTTTGAAGAGTATTGCATACCGAAGCAGAATACAACAATGCAGCGATACAAATTTAATAAACGTGTGCAAGGCGAAACCGAATCAGTTGACCAATACGTTACGGAACTACGGCTTTTGGCGAAAAACTGTCGTTTTTGAGAACTAGAAGAAGAGTTAATTCGGGATCGAATCATTTGTGGCATAAAAGCGGACAGACTTCAAGCTCGAATGTTTCGAGAAGACAATTTAATTTTAGACAAAGGCATTAGCATATGTAAAGCAGACGAAGAATCGCGTAAACAACTTAAAGACCTAACGAAAGATGACAGTTTTAAAGTAAGTTCAGTGAAGAAAAGTTCAAGAAAAGGGAATAATGAAAGCAGACCAGCGAAGTTTGGGCGAGAAAAACAGAAGATATCCTCGAGCGGCTCGAGCGAAGTAATAAAATGTAGCAAATGCGGGCGAGACCATCCAAGCAAGCAATGTCCAGCATATGGCAAAGTCTGTCATGCATGCAGAAAACCAAATCATTTTGCGAAGTGTTGTCGCTCAAGAAAAGTACATGGAATTGATCAAATGCATACATATCCGGATATTCTATTTGTTGGAACGGTTGATAAGAAACCCGAACAGTCGACTAAAACAGAATTGACGAAAGACGAGTGTTTTATAACTCTAGAGGTTAATGAAACACCGATCAAGTTTAAGGTTGACACAGGATCTCAAGCGAACATAATTCCCATGTCGATGTACCGAGAATTGAAAGGACCTAAAGAACCAATTCAAGCATCAAGGACCTCATTGACAAGCTACACTGGAGATAAGCTTAATCTTGTTGGCAAATGCACGTTGAAATGTATGAACAGACGGCTAAATTTTTTTGTGAGCAAAACAGATCAGTATCCTATACTGGGTTTTCAAGCGTCGCAAGAACTCGACATAATCAAAGTTGTGATGAGCACTAATAAAGAGGGAGATCTTAAGGAGAAATACTCCGATGTATTCAAAGGCTTGGGTTGCCTGAGGGAGCCATATCACATTGAAATGGATCCGGAGGTATCACCTGTAATAAATGCAGCGAGAAAAGTTCCTGTAGCAATAAAAGGTCGTTTAAAGCTTGAATTAGAAGATATGGAGAAGCAAGGAGTTATTCGTAAAGTGGACAGACCGACTAACTGGGTCAACTCAATTGCAATAGTGGAGAAACCAGGCACGGGGAGACTACGAATATGCCTACACCCGAAGCATCTAAATGAAGCGACAAGACGGGAACATTTCCAATTACCAACGGTAGAAGAAATAGCTTCTCGGGTATCGGGTGCGAAAGTGTTCTCCAAACTAGATGCAAGACATGGTTATTGGCAGATACCATTGGATGAGCCAAGCCAACTTCTAACGACGTTCAGCACACCATTTGGCAGATATTGTTTCACGAGAATGCCTCTCGGCATTAAATCTGCGCAGGAAGTTTTCCAGAAGAGAATTTCGCAGCATCTTGATGACCTCGAAGGCGTAGCCACTGAGATTGATGACATACTCATTTGGGGATCGATGAACAAGAGCACGACGCACGATTAGAAGCCACCTTACAACGATGTGAAGAAATAAACCTCACATTAAATGCAGACAAGTGCAAGTTCAATGTGAATGAAGTATCGTATTGTGGTCACAACTTCACGAAAGACGGTGTGAAACCTGACGAGTCGAAGATTAAAGCAATTCAAGATATGCCAACACCCTCTTCGAAGAAGGAGATTGAAAGATTACTTGGAACTGTAAATTACTTAGCAAAATTTGTACCTAACCTAGCAACGATAACAGCGCCAATCAGAGAACTGCTGAAGAAAGATATCGAGTTCTAATGGTCGCACGAGCAGACAAAAGCTTTTGATGAGATTAAAGAAATTCTTACCCAGCAACCAGTTCTAAAGTTTTTTGATCCAACTAAACCGGCTATAGTGCGTTGTGATGCTTCGCAGAATGGACTTGGTGCAGTTCTGATCCAGGAAGAACAACGGATTGCCTATGCGTCTCGTTCTATGACTGAAGCAGAAACCGGATACGCACAAATTGAGAAAGAACTACTCTCTGTTTTATTTGCTCTTGAAAGATTCAATGCGTACACCTATGGCGTGAAAGTTCTTGTAGAAAATGACCATAAGCCACTTGAGATCATTTTAAAGAAATGCTTACATGACGCTCCTCTCAGATTGCAAAGGATGTTGTTAAGATTACAGAAATATGATTTTACCTACAAGCATAAGCCGGGCAAGGATCTTGTGGTAGCGGACACTCTATCACGGGCACCACTTCCCACTACAGATTCAGAGTTAGAGAAAGAAATATCTTGCTATGTTCACATGGTGATGTCCAATCTTCCTGCGACAGATGACATGATGGCGAGACTCGGGATGGCCACAGAAGAAGATGAATCACTACGGCAGCTGAAGAAGACCGTTTTGAGCGGGTGGCCAGATACAAAACGAGAAACGCCAGTCAAAATTAGGGAGTATTGCCATTGCAGAGAAGAAATCTCAGAGATTGATGGAATTCTTTTGAAGAATGGAAAGATCATCATCCCAAGTTCCTTTCGACCAGAAATGTTGGAAAAGATTCATGCTGGACACATGAGAACCGAAAATGCAAGAAACGTGCACGGGATGTTCTGTATTGGCCAGGGATGAATTCACAGAAAGAAGAAATGGTCTTGAAATGTCCTACCTGTCTAGAATATTGACCATCAAACCAGAAAGAGCCCATGATTGTTCAACCAACTCCCACGATTCCATGGGACACTGTCGCCACTGATTTGTTCTAGTGGAACAATTCAAACTATCTATTAGTTGTGGACTATTTTTCACGTTATTTTGAGATTGCGAAGTTGCCAGATATTAAGAGCAGCACCTTGGTTACTTACATGAAATCTATATTCGCCAGACACGCGATTCCAAGAGAAGTAAAGAGTGATAATGGTCCGCAGTACTCATCACAAGAATTTGGAAAGTTTTCGCAAGAGTGGAATTTTCAACACACGACGACCAGTCCATAACATCCACAAGCTAATGGTCTAGCTGAAAGATCGGTGCAGACTGTCAAAAACTTATTAAACAAAGCAAACAGAGATGGAAAAGATCCTTACGTTAGTATTTTAGCTAGAATATCGAAATACACCCATTGATCAGTTCACCAGCGCAATTACTGATGAGCAGAAGATTAAGATCTGTTGTTGCCACAACGAAGTCTCTGTTACAACCTAAAGTCATTGATGAAGATCTAGCGAGTTCGAAGTTAATAACTAAGAAAACCTTTCAGAAACTGTATTATGACCGAGGCTCCAAAGAACTTCCTACAATATCACAAAGCGAGCAAGTTCGCATAAAGCAAGGAAAAATATGGAATCCAGCTGTGGTAACTAGTCAAGCAGACACACCAAGGTCATATATCGTGCAAAGTCCAGATGGAAGAACTTGCAGAAGAAACAGGAAACACATTCTCAAGACGAAAGAAGGAAATTCACAGTCATTTGGAAAAGAAGATTGTGATGATCCCATTAGTCAAAGCAATGAAGAGAATGCAGTTGGTACAGAACCAGCAAATGATGGTGATAATGCAGTATCTACAGAAGAAACATCAGAGGAACAATTACCGGTAACACTTGATAAACAATTTAGTGCATCTCCACTAAAGTCTAGAAGTGGAAGAATAATTAGGAAACCAAATAGGTATAAGGACTATTAGTTATGAACATTAGATAATAGTTGTTTGACAATTAATTAAACTTTAGATCAATTAGATAATTTTAGAACAATGACTTAAAAAAAAAACAAAAGAAAAAGAACAACTTATACGTATATAGATTAGTGTAGATACTTTTCTTATTTAAGAAGAGGGATGTTGTATTATTGTTTAATATGTTAATTTATGTATAAACTTAGCTATATAAGAGTTGCTGTACTCACATTAGTGTTAGTCTAATAAATGTTATACATACGGATGTACAAACATAACAGCATCCAATACAGATATTTGCCACCCAGATTGTGACGAACAAACATTTTTATAGTCGGAAAGAGTTCTGCCACTTGGAAGTTTTAAGAATCCAGATTCACGAAGGTCAGCATAGATGCTATGCGATTTAGAATAAATACGAAGGTACCACTTCAACACCAGAGGATGCCATCTCATTTGTCTGGAAGGCATATTCAAAGCTTTGGCTTGGTCTTGCAAGAGTGTTAGGAAAAATGTATCCGATTCATTTCCGGTATGTTCAATTATGTGAGATTTAAGAAGTTTCTTTTTGCAAAACGTTTTGTCACAGCCAATCCATTTACATTGATATGTCCTATTAATTGGAGCTTTATCCAAAACTGTTGGCATATGACAAGTAGATATATGTTTCTGAAGTAATTCTGCTGTTTCAAACTTGTGTTCTAATGGCAAACAATCCTCCCAATTTACAAACATTAGCTTCATTTTTCTCTATATTTTTACTAATACCTTCGTACAACTGTTTAAATAATGTTCTGAAAACAGAATCAGTATTGTTTCCCGCTGTGCTCATTTCTTGCTGATTTTGCTCCAGCCGCTTTAACTTAACCTGCATTCTATTGATCTTTGCTGCCATTTCTTCACTATTTTCTATAAGCCTTTCTTTTGACATGTATAGTTAAATCGAGTATGTTTAGAGTTACTGTTATTATTCTGATTTCTAGACTTAAGGGTCCTCATGTAGTGCTCAGTTTGTATATACATTCTTTGCAACACATATCTTTAATAAGAAAAGAACACTTTGTGGATCTTATACACTTCTTATCAGCAGATGTGGGCATTGTTTCGACAAATGCACCAGGGTCACCGTGAATGGTTTTAATTAAACACTGGAGAAGTGCTATCCTCAGGCAGCAGACTCATATACTTTTCAACTAAAATTCCGGAACAAATGTTCAGTTTTCAAGTGACTTCATTACCAAGTACAACTGATTTTTGCAATGTATTGCTTGTGGTATGCTGTCTATCAAGTCTGAAGATTTGTGTTTATCTTTAACAACAAAGTAATACCTACCATCTGCCAATATAACTATCTCATGTACAACGTGGTTGTTATCCAGATAAAATAAATGCACTTCTGATTTATCGATGTCAGCAATAACTTTCCATTAGGGAAATTTGCTTTCTATTGTGCAACTTAGCTTATCAACCTTGTATGCAAGACTTTGGGATCTTTCATTTTCCGCCAAACTAGAGAGACATTCTGCCTCCAAATCCTTATTGAAGTCATCAAAATTTTGAATGTCACTATTAAGACTTGAATCCAGAAACAGACTATGAATTGTTTGCTGGTGCTTTGAAACAATTCTTTCAATGTAATTAGAATAAAATTTCCATCTAAGACATCCAATGAATTTTCCAAGACCCTTGCTTAAATTATTAATTGATCGGTAGTAATAGTTTTGAATGTGTTTGCATTTGAAACAGACACAGGCCTACTCTGGGGCGGTAAATCGCCTAAAATCGCCCTAAATCGCCTAGAATCGCATTAAATCGCGGGTTAAAATTTTCAAATTTCTCTTAAATCGCCTAAAATCGCCTAAGATCGCTTAAAATCGCCAACATGCATTCTGCTTGATACATTCAGTCCATATGCTCAAGTTTATCAATTGCTGCTATTTTACGGGCAAATCATGTAACCAGGTGCTTTGCAATCAAAAGTAATGCAACATGGATTAGCAATCAAATAAGTGGATTAGGCTGACAATATTTTGGTCACTCAATAGGCACCGGTCATTGACAAAAACAGAGCCTTTACAATAATTAGGTAATTTTGGGATCTGAAAGACCCATAGATCCTATACACTACCAGCAACAAAATTGAGCTAGTTACCAGAATGAGCTAATTTCATTATTGGTGTAAATGGAGGCTGGGCTACAAATTAATCTATAATCTGCATGGCTTCTCCAAGCCTAATTGCTGTTAATTAGAACAACAGTAGGAGACTACGAAAGTCAATGAGTACGAGTGTTGATTTATATAATAAAGTCATCGTGTAATTTGTGCACTGTTGCATGTAACATCGAGCACTGCATTGTATACAATGGTTGTACTTCGACATGTGCATGGTTATACTCTAGCTCCAGCCTCCTAGTTATAATTATAGTGGCTATCAAACGAAAAATATACGTGAGGTTATGAGCGATTTGCAACTCTCGTCTATTAAATTTTCCAGACCTGTATATACAATAAACAGTAAAACAATGATTACATCGTACATACCATACAATAGATCTTTTGTTGTTGTTTGTTTGCAGAACCTAAAACCACGATGTAGTGCGCCATTTGTAAATTAACACTGTATTATTTTGTTTTTAATTTATATACGATATACTTCATGTAATTTAAACATTACGGCATTACGCCGACAGTTTCCGAATACTTTATAAATATGTTTGTAGCATTACGAGATTGAAACAGTCTAAATAAAATGCAAGCTAAATAAAGAAGTTTTGACATGATACAAAACAAGACAATTTTACTTACAAGGGTGACAAGGTAATTTATAGGATTATAGCTTATTCAGTTATACTGTATAAATACATTGTGTGTTTCTACCCCCTACCCCTTGTGTTTTGGAAATCAAATATTTATTATATTTTGCAATTTTAACTAGACATAAATTAATAATAATAAAGTTTAAGACATGTGTAGTGCATGGCCCTTAAGTAGTGTCTGTTAACTGTTTACAATATTTGTGGTATATAATGTAGCCATTAATGACCACATGATCCACACAAGATGAACCCCAATGGCTTCTAAATAGAGAATGGATGAAAAGTTCATGAATATTGAGCTTTATATGTGAATCAGATCAAATACAATAATTAGTTAACCTAGCTTTATATAAAATATACATACATGTTCTAATAATTGTATTTTACTTCATACAATGCATATGTGTGTGGAAACATTACATTATTATTCAGCTCACTCCCCACATTGGGGCTTTTCAGTGACCGATTACATCAAGTACTATGATTACTTATGTTAGCAGACTATTTATCTTTACAACAATGAGGATATGATATTACTTTCCTAACTGTGTTTATCCTAACCCACCCTGCCAATTTTGCCCTGTGGGAGGGAACCGGAGCAAAATATAAAATTCAATTCCTTTGAAAACACCTAAATTGCAATCCCTAAAATTTAAAAAAATTTTCTTAAATCGCCTTAGATCGCCTAAAATCGCATTAAATATGAACCGTTTACTTTCCGAAGTGGCTATATCTACGGGCCTTGAGAAGTATTTTCCCCAAAGTCTCTCCATGCAAAGCCTCGCCAAAGTTTCCCCAAAGTCTCCCCAAAGCCTCCCCAAAGTCTCCCACTGTGCACCCTTTCCGCGCAGATTTGGATCACGTGACCTATGACGTCACTTCCTGTTGAAAAAAGCTGATTCAGCACTTTTTAATTTTTTTTCCAATATAAAAAAAGGGTACGCTCCTTCAGTCCTCTTCCTGCTCCCTCTTTCAGACCTGGAGTGGAGTTAGCCTGTTCCATTGTTATTCCAAACCTTGTGGGTCTGGAAAATAGAATTGACTTCTGGGTTATACCACACGTAAAAAAAATAAATTTTTCTCTATAATAAAAGAATGGAAACAACAGAGGCTAGCTGCAAGTCCAAGTCTAGCATCTCCGGAACCCTAAGGGAGTGGCACAACTGGCTAACCACCCACGTACCGTCATCCATCAGGAAAGGTGTGTCCGACGCATTTAACACCATGAGGAAGAAGGTTGTCAAACTGTACAGTGGCAAAGAGGAAGAAGAAGACCAATGGTACGACGCAAGGGAGAATTTTAACGATGAGGACGAACAGTGGTACGACGCCAATCCAGAAGAGGACATAAAACCCATCCTAACCAAACACGGTATTAAAAAGAAGGTGAAGAAGTATGTTATCAATCCCAAAGGTGCGTACGACCCAGTCCACTTCCTGAATATCATAAAGGACGAGGTTGAGGCGCTCATAAATTCCGAAACGGAACGGAGAAACGTAAACATGTCCCTAACATGTGAAATGGTAAGAAATGATCCGAAAACTGGGGAGGAAGTATCAGTCGTGACCCACGTCAGGTCAAAAACCCATAAACTCGTCGGCACGGACCACACGGAAGAGGCTCTTACCACCATGAGGGAAAAAATTCTGAAGTTCTTTTCAGGGTACCAAAAGCGTGGTAGTGGGTGGAGGCTCCGAAGGGTAGATCTTCTCGGAATCCATATCGGAGAATTCCAACCGCTGAAGGGAAAGAACCACATGCCGCTACCTAAGTCGATCGAAAAAAAGAAAGCGATCATCAACATGAAGAATGACGACCATGAGTGCTTCAAGTGGGCTGTGACCCGCGCGCTGTACCCAGTCGACAAAACCCTGAAAGAATTACAAGGATCCTAAGAAAACAGGCTAAGGAACTAGACTGGGAAGGAATAGAGTTCCCAACCCCTCTAAACAATATAAAAAAAAAAATAAAAAATAACAACACCGGCGTAAACGTATTCAGCGCCGACGAGAGCCTAAAGATATACCCTTAACCAAATTGAGAATGGGATCCCAGCTCACAAGGTTATTCCTATGGAAAAACCACTACAGCGTTATCAAGGATATGTCCAGACTCGTAAGTACACAAATTAATGATTACGGGCACAGGAAGTATATCTGTGATTATTGCCTTAACGCATTCGGTTCGGATGAGCTCTTACAAAACCATCTGGAATTATGTTCAGGCAGCGACTATCAAAGGTATGAATACCCGAAACACGGTAGTATTACAAAGTTTGAAAATGATGAAAGGATACAGACCGTTCCGTTCGTCATCTACGCAGATTTTGAGTGCTACATCGAAGGGTTGGACACGGTGGAACAAAACCTCAACATGTCAAGCACCATCCAATACCAAAAGCATAATCCCAGCGGATTTTGCTACTACATCAAGTGTTTCGATAACTCCATCTACGAGCCTAAGCTGGTACACTATACCAAACAGCATGAGGGAGAAGACGTTACCAAAAAGTTTGTAGACCTTCTTGAGGAGGAGATTCACAACATATACAATAGGTTCAAAATCGAAAAACCTATCAAAATGTCTCCCGAAGGCACAATCAATCATGAGAACGCAATCGAATGCTACGTCTGTAACGCAGAATTCACCGAGGAAAACCATAAGGTTAGGGATCATTGTTACTACACCGGGACATATAGGGGTGCGGCACATAATACGTGCAACATCAAAATGAAGCATCCTAATTTCATTCCCGTACTCTTCCACAACCTCGAAGGGTATGACGCCCACCTATTCATCAGAAACTTAGGGGTAAGCAGCGGTAATATCAATTGTATCCCTAAAACGGAAGAGAAGTACATTTCCTTTACCAAAGAAGTCGAGGTTGATGAGTTTAAGGGTGAAGATGGTGAAAAAAGGAAGATCATAAGAAAACTGAGGTTCCTTGATTCCTTTAAAGCTGGGTTACAGTCCATTCTGCGCATGTCTCAAATGTGTACACATTTTGTAAACATTGTCATAGAAAAATATTACGTAATGCTATAAACTGATAGCATTTCAGAGAAGATGGCTGACGCACAGGAGTGCCAAAATTCTAATTGTTTTTAACTCGCTTATATATCCACATCAAAGCAAGAAATACGGTCAAAAAAGAAACTTTATATCTAAAAAGATGTATCTAAAGTGTGTTTTTACGAATATAAGTTATTCCGTTGTGCAATTGTTTCAAAATCAAATAGAAACTATATAATGTGTATGAAGCCGCTTGTGTATCTTGCTGGGTGAAACTATTAAAACGTGAAAGTATTTTGTGGTGTCGGATTGGCAAAATTAAATTATACAAAATAATATGAATTTCCCCCAGTCATTGGATAAGTAAGCTCTTGTTACAAATGGAAATGCATATCAAATATCAATTTCAACACGCTACAACAAAGTTGACAATGGCGACTCGCGACCATCTACTTGAGAGTTTCAAAGGCAAATCCTTCCAAATATGCATTTCTGGTCTCCAGAACGGCAATTGATAAAACTAGAATAGTGAAGCGAATAGTGCGAATAGTCGACGAATAGTACGAATAGTCCGCGAATAGTCGACGAATAGTGCGAATAGTCCGCGAATAGTCGACGAATAGTGCGAATAGTCCGCGAATAGTCGATGAATAATACGAATAGTCCGCGAATAGTCGACGAATAGTACGAATAGTCGACAAATAGTGCAATAGAGACTTTGTAAGGCTTTGCAGCAGTGCTGTAGAACTAAATTTACCGGGGGGGGGCTCTGTTGACAAACATGAAATCGTGAAAACATTCGTTGACGTACGTCAATGACGTCATACGTAACCGGTAAAAATTACGGGAACCACTGAGTATTTCAATAAAATATAAAACACCGGTAACTTCGAAAATAAACATTTTAATATTGTAGCTTTCGACTAAAATTCAGTCATAGTCAGGAAACATATTCCATATTTTTTAAAATTTATAATCATTCCTGATGGTAAGTGGTAACCATATGAGTCATAAATTTTACTGATGGAATTTTATAGGAATTTTACTTGTAAGTTATGGCGTTGTAAGTGAAGATTTAAGGGCTTAAGTGATTTCGTGTGCTTGGAAAACGTGATTTACATCACGAAACAAGAGAAGATATCGATTTATTATTTAGGCCCGTTTTTGGGCGAATTTGTTCGCACGAAGCGAAAACCAAATTTCGGCAATGTGATTGGTCAGCGAAAAAATTGGATCAGTTCCTACTCTTTTACTTGTCGCTTCGCGCGAACAAATTCGCCCAGTGGAAAACGTCATTCTAGTGATTGTCATCAGTGGCGCCGTGGCCGAGGGGTGGGGGCAGGGGGGGGGCATGGCCCTCCCCTATTGTTGACACCCGTCGGAAAATTGCCAATGCTGCCGGAAATTGTCGGAAAATTGTCAAGGTTGTCGGAAATTGTCAAAGTTGTCGAGGGGGGAGGGGGTGTGAAGGTTTAAAATGTTGTCGTCCGGAAAACTTTTTGTTTTGTCTGAAAATTTTTTCGATTTGTCGGAAAAGTACTGCCCTTGCCCCCCACCCCCCCCTCCCCCGATTTATACCGATTGCGTATGACGTCATTGACATCAACGAATGTTTTCACGATTTCATGTTTGTCAATAGAGCCCCCCCCCCGCCCCGCTTCGGTAAATTTAGTTCTACAGCACGGTGGAAAGTCTTGCAAAGTCTCTATAGCACTATTCGTCGACTATTCGTACTATTCGTCGACTATTCGCGGACTATTCGTACTATTCGTCAACTATTCGCGGACTATGACTATTCGCACTATTCGTGGACTATTCGTGGACTATTCGCACTATTCGTCGACTATTCGCACTATTCGCTTCACTATTCTAGTTTTATCAATTGCCCTCCAGAACCAACCAGGAGATCGAAAAGAATATTTCGCGAAAAGGTATGCATCGAAATTGTAGTATTGGCCGGTGGAATACTCTGCTGATCGAGCTTGTATACGAAACATCAAAACAGATTTAATTGTTTATTGGGATATTTCAATTATGTTAATATTGTTATATTTCGTCATTACAAAACTTTATTGTGCACTTATAGCGCTGTGGAAACCCAGACGGATCAGCAGACATATGAAACAATGCAGCCATGAGCCATTGCCAGCTATGCAGACAATGTTCAGCAAGTATATGTTCAGTAATCAGTATATGTTCAGCAAGTATATTTTCAGTATATGTTCAGCAAGGGAAACAGTGATGGAATCATGTAAAGATTCTTACTCCTAAGCAGTACGAATACATTATACAACTTCTTACAATGAAGGTATGTATAACATTTTATGCTTTCCTGAATCCTGGTGAGAAGAAATATGACTTTTGGGTTTATTGTGAAATCCATTTTCTTATCACATTTTCAAACAAATCTTTTGATCATTCTGTAGGCATGTTAAGGGCACAGTAGCACCTGCTGATTGATATGTTTAGAGCATTAATTAGAGCACTTAAATGCTTTTTTGGAAGCCAAATTTTGATTTGAATGAACATGCAGTAATAAAATCAAAATTTGGCTTGATTAAGTGCTTTTAAAACACATTGCTCAGCAGGCACTAATGTGCATTTAAACAGGAATAAAATTAATTGTAAGTCTTCTTTAGGTATGGGGATTGGTAATGGAAGTGATGACCGAAGGCAAAGTGCCCCTAACATAGCCCCTGCCCCTCCTCCTTCAGCCAAAGAACTTGTTGAAACCCATTAGTCTTAAGATTCAAATGATCACTGTAGACAAGTGTCTGGCACTTAAAACTGCTGGGTAGGTGGAGCTCATAATCCCTGAAAGACAGTCAACCTTGGAAAGGGAAAATTCTGATTATACAAACTCCTGGACCCAACTAGTGGGTCAGGCTGAAGTAAGGGGCAAGGAGTAATTTTAAAGAATAAAAATATCAACGTCAGTGTCAAATGTTGTGCTGGAACATCCAATGTATTTGATAACTTGTCTTTTATAAAATGAAATATTACTGTCCATAAAGATTTAACCAATTATCATGATAAAGGCTTTCATTTGTTAGCAGAATTTGCTGTGTTTAGTAGACAGAGAAAGCTTAAAATAAGTTTAAAGCAATGGGGCTATAAAGGCTAGTTCATACAAGCAATTTTGAACTGCAATTTTCTTCTTTTGTTGTGTGTGTTTGAGTGAATATCACAACAAATATATGAGCTAAGCCTTGCAAAGTAATATTTCCTGTAATTTTGCTAAATCACATACTGTATCCCGAAAGGAGAAAATCACAGTTTAAAATCGCTTGTGTGAGTGGGCCTTAACATGCATGCAGGTGTGAATTACCCAAGTTCTTTCAAAATATTTAAAATGATCCTCTCTGTCATGGGATCGAGATAATTGCAGTAAAATGGGTTAATGAAATAATAAAGTTTTCCTCAATGATCAATAACATAATAACAACATTTGCAACAAATATTTACAATCTAGCAGGTTGATACCCAGAGTATATCCCATTTGGAGAAGGATATTTTTTCCGTATTGCTGTAACACAACAGCTTGGATTCCTTGGAATCATTCTCCTGTTCCCACTTCCTTATCTTTTCATGTTGCCAGAGTACATATTGTTTGTAAGCAGCATGGTGAACATTTTCATTGTTTCTAATATTATTTAACACTAAACATTCTTCCCGGCCCTGTAATGCCTGGCGAGGTCCAGAACGTTTCCATCAAGTACTAACTGTGGGAACAGAGGGGCTAGGGTCATGCAAGGCTGTATTGTTTGTGTACAGCATTTGTTTTCCAATTGTGTTGGCATTGCAACACAGCATCCACATTCGCAACACTCTGGGACATTTTCTGGGTTTTCCTCTATGTCTGGTTGAAGCGGTGCACCTGGCAATTCATTATTTAACCAAATCAGCAAATGTAGCTGGCTGACACTGTATAGGACATTTAGGCTGACGCTCTTAGGGCATTTAAAATTAAATCCATTGCTTCCACAAGATTCTGAAATGTAAAGATATTTATCATTAATTAAATGCAAACTTTAAGACTCAAGCACAGTGAAATACTGATATTTTTTACCACAAATTCCTCTATAGACTTGTATAGACGGGTAAACTCTTTTTACATAATTTGATATTTTATTCGGCAAGGATATGCATAATTATACAGAGTATGTAATAAAACAAATCATATGTGTTAAAGCTTTCAAAAATGTACTGTCACTCAATTGTACACTGTATATGTCTGTGCATATTCTTGACAGGCAAAGTATTAAACTATGTAAACAAAGTTTATTCATGTATTGTTAGATGATCATTATCCTTCGTTTAGAGTGAACAGTCACAATGAACAACATTACATATTCTCAAATGAACATTGCTCAGGCCATTTTTTGCCTAAACGAAACATGTATAAACTACAATGAGC
Organism: Paramuricea clavata; assembly: GCA_902702795.2. NCBI lineage: Eukaryota > Metazoa > Cnidaria > Anthozoa > Malacalcyonacea > Plexauridae > Paramuricea > Paramuricea clavata. The sequence continues at coordinate 27,931 of CACRXK020001963.1, read as the reverse complement.
GAAAATAATAAGATTACATGTACTGGGTACATGTGTGAATCACGTTTATAACGAACAGTATGACGAACAGTGTTAGTACATAATAGCAATAATACAAACTCACCGTCTGGACACTGTCACGTTCTTGAACCCTTCGATTGTTCATACATGTATCAAAATCCTATTCGTGGCACGCGCTTGAGCAAAAACTACCCGTACTTTTGCAGGCTCTCTACCGAAAACAGAAGCCGCGACATGAACATATCGTCTCCACATATCTTCCAGCGAAAAGCTTAATTTCTCCGAGTACTTCGATCTGCCATGACAGCAACAATGACTCTGACAATGTGTTTCGACGAACAAATAACCCAAGGAAAGGTTCATGTTTACTTTGGCACTTCCAAAGTTTATTTTACAATGCCGAACATTATATTCAGAATACGTACAATGGGTTGCGAACTGGCACCCGGCACCTTTGCTGTGTCGGCCTCTTCTGGATATTTCATTAACGAAATACACGAAAGAAAAATGTCGAATTAATCAGCAACATATCTTCCATTGGTGGTCTGTTAAAATATTTAATTGCTTGTCTTTCAGAGCACAATTTAAAAAAAAAATTAACTTCACTCCTGGTTCCTTCATTTATAATTTGTTTAGTGCATGCATAGCCGTATACTTCATATTATACAATTGAAGTGGATCCAAACCAAAACAAAAGATGTAAACAAAGCCCGCACATGCGCAGAATGGACTATAACCCAGCTTTAAGTTTATGGCAAGCTTCCTGGACAAGCTCGTCAAGGGTCTGGGAAACGACGACTTCAGAAATTTGGAGATAATGACAGCACATCACACAGAAAAACAGCAGTCTTCATTAAGCTGAATAACGAAAACATCAGTGATATGGACTACAAAAGAGCTCGGACCGTGTGGCATGCTTTCAACATGCAAACCATGAGGGTGTACCATGACCTATACCTGCAAACAAACGTCCTGCTCCTAGCAGACGTAATGGGAAACTTTTGAGGGGTTTGTAAGGCAAACTATGGGTTAGATCCGATGTGGTACTACAAAGCGCCCGGACTTGCTTGGGATGCTGCACTGGGGTCAACGGGGGTTTAACTGGAACTCATCTCCGATCCGGACATGTACCTGCTAATCGAAAAGGGTATCAGGGGTGGGATTAGCATCATTACCAAAAGGTATGCTAAAGCAAGCAATAAGTATATCAGAAATCATAATCCGGAGGAGAAAAGCGTATATCAACCCTATATGGATGCAAGCAACCTGTACGGTTGGACAATGAGTCAACTCCTACCCGTCAAGGACTTCGAATGGATGGACTGTGAGGAGTTGGAAGGGTGGAGAAACTATGGTTGTATCCTCGAAGTAGACCTGGAATACCCCGACGAACTACACGACAAACAAAATGAATACCCCCTCGCACCCGAAAGAATAGAAGTCAACAGGGTGGAGAAAGCTCATTCCGAACCTAAACAACAAGGAGAATTACGTTGTTCATCACAAGGCGTTAAAGCTATACCTTGACCTAGGACTAAGGTTAACCAAAATACATCGAGTTGTAAGGTTCATTGAAGAGTCATGGCTGGAGGAATATATCTAAATCAATACGGACCTGCATACCAAAGAAAAAATTAAACGCGAAAGTTAATATTATGCGGTTTCGATCCTTGCGTTCTATTGAATTTCAAGACCATTGCATCAGAAACTGGAATCTATCACAGCCTGAAAATTGTATTTTTAGCATCTACTGTCCATAGCCTTTCCGTCGATGCCTTGCCGGTGCATCAAAAGATACAAAGAAGGCAAAATGAAGATACAAAGCAGGTTATTTCAAGTGCATAAAAATCAGTTTTTTCCAGCTGTGCAACCGAAAAAGACGATAAAGTTAGAATTTTATAAGTGAGGGTTAGGGTTTGGGCTGTCTCGAATCTGATGTTCTATTGAATTTCAAGTTCCCTTTAGCGGAGACGTGAATTTGTCACGGTCTAAAAATTGTATTTTTAGAATCTACGTTCCATACACTTTCTACCGATGCCTTACTCGGGTACTTCACTTACTCGACTTACTCGACTTGACTTACTCCACTTACTCAAAAGATAGTCCATGAAAATCAAAAGCAGGTTATTGCAGGTGCATAATCGAAAAAGACGTGAAAGTTAATATTATGCGGTTTCGAACCTTGCGTTCTATTGATTTTCAAGGCCTCTGCAGCAGAAACTGGAACTTGTCACTGCGCGAAAATTGTATTTTTAGAATCTACGGTCCATAAGCTTTCTATCGATGCCTTACTCGTGTATCAAAAGATATTCGTTGAAGAAACATAGCAGGTTAATCCGGGTGCATAATCGAAAAAGACGTGAAATATAATATTATGCGGTTTCGAACTTGGTGTTGTATTGATTTTCAAGGCCCTTGTAGGAGAGACTTGAATTTGAGACAGCCTGCAAATTGTATTTCTGAAATCTACGATCCATGAGCTTTCTGTCGATGCCTTATTCGTGCATGACTAGGCCGCACGTGGAGATAAAAAGCTGTTTTTTTCCAGGTGTGAAATCGAAAAAGACGATAAAGTTAGTATTATATAAGTGAAGGTTAAGGTTTGGGCTGTTTCGAATCTGATGTTCTATTGAATTTCAAGGTCCCTGTAGCGGAAACGTGAATATACACCGGTCTGAAAATTGTTTTTCTAGAATCTACGGTCCATAAGCTTTTATCGATGCCTTATTCGTGTATCAAAAAACAGTTCATGAAGAAACAAAGCAGGTTATTCGAGGTGCATAATCGAAAAAGACGTGAAAGTTAATAATACGCGGTTTCGAACCTTGCGTTCTATTGATTTTCAATGCCTCTGCAGCAGAAACTGGAATTTGTCACGGTCTGAACATTATATTTTTAGAATCTACGGTCAATAAGCTTTCTATCAATGCCTTACTAGTGTATCAAAAGACAGTCAATGAAGATAAAAAGCATGTTATTGCAGGTGCATGATCGAAAAAGACGTGAGAGTTAATATTATGCGGTTTCGAACCTTCCGTTCCATTGAATTTCAAGGCCTCTGCAGCAGAAACAGGAATTTGTCACGGTCTGAAAATTGTATTTCTATATCTACGGTTCATAAGCTTTATATCGATGCCTTATTCGTGTATCAAAAGACAGTTTATGAAGAAACAAAGCACGTTATTCCAGGTGCATAATCGAAAAAGACGTGAAAGTTAATATTATGCGGTTTCCAACCTGATGTTCTATAGACTTTCAAGCCCTTGTAGCAGAGACTTGAATTTGACTACCCTGAAAGTTGTATTCCTGGAATCTACGATCTATAAGCTTTCTGTCGATGCCTCATTCGTGCATCACTAGGCCGGATGTGGAGATAAAAAGGAGTTTTTTCCAGCTGTTTAATCGAAAAAAACGTGAAAGTTAATATTATATTAGTGAGGGTTAGGGTTTGGGCTGTTTCAAATCTGATGTTGTATTGAATTTCAAGGTCCCTGTAGCGGAAACGTGATTCAACGCCGGTCTGAAAATTATATTTTTAGAATCTACGGTGCATAAGCTTTCTATCGATGCCTTAGTCGTGTATCAAAAAACAGTCCATGAAAATAAAAAGCAGGTTATTCCAAGGGCATAATCGAAAAAGACGTGAAAGTTAATATTTGCGGTTTCGAACCTTGCGTTCTGTTGATTTTTAAGGCCTCAACACCAGAAACGTGAACTTATCACGGTCTGCAATTTGTATTATTAGAATCTACGGTCCGTAAGCTTCGTATCGATGCCTTACTCTTGTATCAAAAGATAGTCCGTGAAGAAACAATGCAGGTTATTCGAGGTGCATAATCGAAAAAGAGGAGAAATTTAATATTATGCGGTTTCCAACCTGATGTTCTTTCGACTTTCAAGGCCCTTGTAGCAGAGACTTGAATTTGGGCTAGCCTGAAAGTTTTATTTCTGGAATCTACTATCCATAACTTTTCTGTCGATGCCTCATTCGTGCATCACTTGGCCGGACGTGGAGATAAAAAGCAGTTTTTTTCCAGCTGTGTAATCGAAAAAAACGTAAAAGTTAATATTGTATAAGTGAGGGTTAGGGTTTGGGCTGTTTCGATTCTGATGTTGTATTGAATTTCAAGATCTCTGTAGCGGAAACGTGAATTTACGCCGGTCTGAGAATTGTTTTTTTAGAATCTACGGTCCATAAGCTTTCTATCGATGACTTACTCGTGTATCAAAAGACAGTTCATGAAGAAACAAAGCAGGTTATTCGAGGTGCATAATCGAAAAAGACGAGAAAGTTAATATTATGCGGTTCGTTTGGACAAGAGTAAAAACTTCGGAGGCCTTTCGCGAGGTTCCTGGCGCCGAGAACGCGGGTTCCTCGCGCTCAGGACGTAGTTCCTGGGGGCTGAGGACAAGGTTCCTGACGTTTAGGACAAACTTCCTGACGCTGAGGACAAGGTTCCACAGCCTATGGCCGTAGATTCCAACAATACAATTTTCTGACTGAAAATTGTATTTCTGGAAGCTACGGTCCATAAGCTTTCTGTCGATGCCTCATTCGTGCATCACTAGACGTCCGTGGACAGAAAAAGCAGTTTTTCCAGCTGCACGTGTAATCGAAAAGGACGCGGAAATTAATATTATACTGTTTCCGACCTTGCGTTCTATTGAATTTCAAGGTCCCTGTAGCAGAAACTTGAATTTACCAGGGTCTGAAAATTGTATTTGTGGAATATACGTTCCAAAAGGTTTCCATTGATGCCTTATTCGTGTATCACTCAAATAATTTCGTGATACTTTCATCTTACTAGTGCCTTACGCGTTTGAGAATTTAACTTTGCCAAACTAAGCTTTTTTGACTTTTTTAAAACGTATTATTCGAGTATTGGCAAATTTTACCATTCAGAGATTTACAAACTAATATTGAAAAGGTAAGAAACAGTTTCATGTATAGCGCATTCACTAATGAGTAATGACAACTTTGAAGCCATACAATTTCCGATAACGACAAAATGCGGCTTGTGTAGCCTTTAGTCGCTCTCAGTGACTAATAATTTTTTTGGGGGGAGGCAAATTTGCCCCCCCCCCCTTGACGCCACCACTGCCCCTTACATTATAAACCGCTTTTTGATAGATCGGCAAAGCAAGTAAAAGGTAGCCTTTTACGTTTTCGTAAGAGTACAGTTTTATGACTTGAAAAATGGCGCAAAATTGGCATAAAAATGGAAATTTCCCCAAATGGGGAAAGAGAAAAGTTCGTCCATTTTTTTACATTTAAAGTGGAGCTACATTTGCGGGCAAAAAAGTAAAGGGTCAGGCCCTGAATTTTTGGCGACTTAATTTTTTTAAATAAAATTTGGTGATGAGGGATTATGTAGATATAATTATAGCTTAGTACCACCGAGATCTGCTAGTCGAGTGGTAATCTCCTGGTGTTGCATGAGGAGGAAGTACGGATCGATCCCAGCTGTAGTTGGAACCGAGACGAGAAAGAGTTAAGTAGAATATAAAAGGAGTTAAAGCAAGTGTAGGCGAGATGGTCTAGTGGTAAGGACAAAGTGTTGCAATTGTGCTAAGTCAGGATCGATTCCTGCTGTAGTCAAAAAGCCTTTTAATGTCAGGCATCGTTGTTATGTTAATTCCACCCGAGACGAGAAAGAGTTAAGTAGAATAAAAAAGGGAGTTACAGCAAGTGTAGGCGAGGTGGTCTAATGGTAAGGACAAAGTGTTGCACGTGTGAGAAGCTAAGCTCGATTCCTGGTTGTGTCGGAATAATTTTGGGCAGGGAAAGGTTCGAATATAATTGTATTAACTTTCACGTTTTGTTCGACTACACATGCAGCTGTAAAAACCTGTTTTTTAACGTCTAATGATGCACCAATCAGGCATCTCCAGAAGGCATAGGAACGTAGATTCTAAAAATACAATTCTCAGTCTGGCTCAAATTCAAGTCTCTGCTACAGGGACTTTGAAATTCAATAGAACGCAAGCTTCGAAACCCCATAATATTAACTTTCACGTCAGTCAATTTCGATTATGCACCTGGAATAAACTGCTCTGTATCTTCATGGACTGTCTTTCGATACACGAGTAAGGCATCGCAAGAAAGCCTCTGGAACGTAGATTCTAAAAATAAAATTTTCAGACCAGCGTAAATTCACGTTTCCGCTACAGAGACCTTAAAATTCAATAGAACATCAGATTCGAAACAGCCCAAACCCTAACTCTCACTTATATAATATTAACTTTCACGCTTTTTTCGATTACACAGCTGGAAAAAAACTGCCTTTTATTTCCACGTCCGGCCAAGTGATGCATGAATGAGGCAACGACAGAAAGCTTATGGACCGTAGATTCCAGAAATACGACTTTCACGCTAGCCTAAATTCAAGTCTCTGCTACAAGGGCCTAAAAATCGATAGAACATCAGGTTGGAAACAGCATAATATTAACTTTTACGTCTTTTTCAATTCGATTATACGCCTGGAATAACCTGCTTTGTTTCTTCATGGACTATCTGTTGATACACGAGTAAGGAATCGATAGAAAGTTTATGGACCGTAGATTCTAAATATACAATTGTCCGACAGTGACAAATTCCAGTTTGTGCTGCAGAGGCCTTGAAAATCAATAGAACGCAAGGTTCGAAACCGCATAATATTAACTTTCAAGCCTTTTTCTATTATGCACCTGGAATAACCTGGTTTTTCTCTTCATGGACTGTCTTTTGATACACGAGTAAGGCATCGGTAGAAAGCCAATGTACCGTAGATTCTAAAAAATATAATTTTCAGACTGTGACAAATTCACGTCTCCGCCACAGGCACCTTGAAATTCAATAGAACATGGTTTGAATCTTACATCCAAAATAGAAAATCGAGTTGTTTAATGAATGGGAAAAAATCACATGCTAGAGAAATTAGGTGTGGGGTACCACAAGGTTCTAACATTGTTCCCATCCTATTCCTCTTGAATATTGACGATCTACCTAAGTGTCTAGAAACAACCAAGACCAACTTGTTGGCTGATGACATAAATCTTTCGTGTTCGGGCTTAGATGCCGATGAAATCGAGACTAAATTTAAAAGAGATCTTGAGAATGTTCATAGTTGGCTTAGATGTAACGAACTCACGCAAAACGATAGCAAAACGGAATTTATGATAATTGGCTCTAGACATCATCTTATTAAATTTGGAGACAACCCAGAGATTTCATTAGCCATACGAGATAATAATATTAAACGGGTCACCAACAAAAAATCTCTTGGTTTTATCATCGACGATCAATTAAAATGGGGTATACACATTGACGCACAATGTAAAAAAATATCAAAAAATATTGCATTACTAAGAAGAGCTAAGTCCTTTGTTCCTTTACACATTCTAATCAAAATGTATAATGCTCTAGTATCTCCTCTCCTGACATATTGCTCAACAATATGGAATGATGGATCTAATATCACTCTTAACAAACTCTCTAAGTTACAAAGAAGAGCAGCTCGGGTTATCACAGGACAATCATACGATGTTCGTTCCACTCAAATACTAGAAAGTCTCAATTGGATGCCATTTGAAGACATTTTAAAGAAAAGAGAAATCATTATGACGTTTAAAGCTTTAACTAACAGACTACCTGATTATGTGCAGAATTTCTTCACGAGATGCGAAAATAGTAATTATTCTCTAAGAAGTAATAATGTTAAACTATCTTTGCCTAAACCAAGAACTAACTTTCTTAAAAGAAGTTTCTCTTATAGAGCAGCACAAGGGTGGAACGAATTATCGGATGAAGTAACTAATAACATTCAGGATTTATCTTTACCCGATTTCAAACGGCGTTTAACCCTTAAACTTGCACATGAATAATGTATAATGCATTTCCGAAATTAATGGAGTGTGTAATAATTATGTGCTGTAATTAACTGTAAATATCCATAGTTAATGTGTGTTTAATTAATACTATATAGCACGGCCCTTTGAAAAACAGACTGTATATATTATACTGAATATATAGGCTACCGTGTTAGAAGAAATTTTATTAAAGAGTAAAGATTAAAGATTAAAGATACATGACAGCCCAAACCCTAACCCTCACTTATAAAATTCTAACTTTATCGTCATTTTCGATTACACAACTTGAGAAAACTGCTTTTTATCTCCACGTCCAGCCTAGTGATGCACGAATGAGGCATCCACAGAAATCTTATGGATTGCAGATTCCAGAAATACATCATTCAGGCCAGACCAATTTCAAGTTTCTGCTACAAGGCCCTGGAAAATCGATAGAACATCAGGTTGGAAACCGCATAATATTAACTTTCACGTCTTTTTCGATTATGCACCTGGAATAACCTGCTTTGTTTCTCCATGAACTGTCTTTTAGTACACGAGTAAAGCATCGATAGAAGGCTTGTGAATCGTAGATTCTAAGAACACAATTATCAGACCGTGACAAATTCCAGTTTGTTCTGCAGAGGCCTTGAAAATCAATAGAACGCAACGGTTCGAAACCGCATAATATTAACTTTCACGTCTTTTTCGTTTATGCACCTGGAATAACCTGCTTTGTTTCTTCATGAACTGTGTTTTGGTACACGAGTAAGGCATCGACAGAAAGCCTATGGACCGTAGATCCTAAAAATACAATTTTTAGACCGTGCCAAATTACAGTTTGTGCTGCAGAGGCCTTGAAATTCAATAGAACGCGAGGTTCGAAACCGCATAATATTAACTTTCCCGACATTTTGGATTATGCACCTGGAATAACCTGCTTTTTATCTTCATGGACTGTCTAGTGATACACGAGTAAGGCATCGGTTGAATGCCTATGTACCGTAGATTCTAAAAATACAATTTTCAGACAGCGACAAATTCACGTCTCCGCCACAGGGACCTTGAGATTCAATAGAACATCAGATTCAAGACAGCCCAAACCCTAACCCTCACTTATAATATTCTAACTTTATCGTCTTTTTCGATTACACAACTTGAAAAACTGCTTTTTATCTCCGCGTCCAGCCTAGTGATGCACGAATGAGGCATCGACAGAAAGCTTATGGATGGCAGATTCCAGAAATATAAATTTCAGGCTAGCCCAAATTCAAGTCTCTGCTACAAGAGCCTTGAAAATCGATAGAACATCAGGTTGGAAACCGCATAATATTAACTTTCACGTCTTTTTCGATTATGCACCTGGAATAACCTGCTTTGTTTCTTCTTGAACTGTCTTTTGGTACACGAGTAAGGCTTCAATCAAAAGCTTATGGCTCGTAATTCTAAAAATACAATTGTCAGACCGTAACAAATTCCAGTTTGTGCTGCAGAGGCCTTGAAATTCAATATAAAGGAAGGTTTGAAACCGTATAATATTAACTTTCACGTAATTTTCGATTCTGCACCTGGAATAACCGGTACCTGCTTTTTATCTTCTTGGACTGTCTATTGATACACGAGTAAGGCATCGGATGAAAGCCTACGTACCGTAGATTCTAAAAATACACTTTTCAGACCGTGACAAATTCACGTCTCCGCCACAGGGACCTTGAAATTCAATAGAACATCAGATTCATGACAGCCCAAACCCTAACCCTCACATATAAAATTCTAACTTTATCGTCTTTTTCGATTACACTACTTGAAAAAACTGCTTTTTATCTCCGCGTCCAGCCTAGTAATGCACGAACGAGGCATCGACAGAAAGCTTATGGATGGCAGATTCCAGAAATACAACTTTCAGGCTAGCCCAAATTCAAGTCTCTGCTACAAGAGCCTTGAAAATCGATAGAATATCAGGTTGGAAACCGCATAATATTAACTTTCACGTCTTTTTCGATTATGCACCTGGAATAACCTGCTTTGTTTCTTCGAGAACTGTCTTTTGGTACACGAGTAAGGTATCGATAAAAAGCTTATGGACCGTAGATTCTGCAAATACAATTTTCAGACCGTGACAAATTCCAGTTTGTGCTGCAGAGGCCTGGAAATTCAATAGAACGCAATGTTCGAAACTGCATAATATTAACTTTCACGTCATTTTCGATTATGCACCTGGAATAACCGGTACCTGCTTTTTACCTTCATGGACTGTCTATTGATACACGAGTAAGGCATCGGATGAAAGCCTACGTACCGTAGATTCTGAAAATACACTTTTCAGATCGTGACAAATTCACGTCTCCGCCACAGGGACCTTGAAATTCAATAGAACATCAGATTCAAGACAGCCCATACCCTAAACCTCACTTATAAAATTCTAACTTTCACGCCTTTTTCGATTATGCACCTGGAATGACCTGCTTTGTTTCTTCATGAACTGTCTTTTGATACACGAGTAAGGAATCGATAGAAAGCTTATGGACCGTAGATTCTATACATGCAATTTTCAGACGGTGGCAAGTTCACGTCTCCGCTACAGGAAACTTGATATTCAAAAGAGCATCTGAATCGAGACAGCCCAGACCCTAACCCTCACTTATAAAATTGTAACTTTATCGTCTTTTTCGATCACACAACTTGAAAAAACTGCTTTTTATCTCCACATCCGGCCTATTGATGCACAAATGAGGCATCGACAGGAAGCTTATGTATCTTAGATTCCAAAAATACAACTTTTAGGCAAGAACAAATTCAAGTCTCTGCTACAAGGGCCTTGAAATTCGATAGAACATCAGGTTGGAAACCGCTTAATATCAACTCTCACCTCTTTTTTTAATATGCACCTGGAATAACCTGCTTTGTTTCTTCATGAACTGGATTTTGATACAGCAGTATGGCATCGTTAGAAAGCTTTTGGCCTGTAGATTCTAAAAATACAATTTTCAGACCGTGACAAATTCCAGTTTGTACTGCAGAGGCGTTGAAAATCAATAGAACGTCAGGTTCGAAACCGCATAATATTAACTTTCACGTCTTTTTCGATTATGCACCTCGAATAACCTGCTTTTTATCTTCATGGACTGTCTTTTGATACACGAGTAAGGCATCGGTAGAAAGCCTATGTACCGTAGATTCTAAAAATACAATTTTCAGACCGTGTCAAATTCACATCTCCGCTACAGGGAACTTGATATTCAATAGAACATCTGAATCGAGACAGCCCAGGCCCTACCCTCACTTATAAAATTCTAACTTTATCGTCTTTTTCGATCACACAACTTGAAAAAACTGCTTTTTATCTCCACGTCCGGCCTAGTGACGCACGAATGAGGCATCGACAGAAAGCTTATGTATCTTAGATTCCAAAAATACAACTTTTAGGCAAGCCCAAATTCAAGTCTCTAGCTTCTACAAGGGCCTTGAAATTCGATAGAACATCAGGTTGGAAACCGCATAATATTAACTCTCACGTCTTTTTTTATTATGCACCTGGAATAGCCTGCTTTGTTTCTTCATGAACTGGAGTTTGATACAGCAATAAGGCATTGTTAGAAAGCTTATGGCACTTAGATTCTAAAAATATATTTTTCAGACCGCGACAAATTCCAGTTTGTGCTGCAGAGGCCTTGAAAATCAATAGAACGCAAGGTTCGAAACCGCATAATATTAACTTTCACGTCTTTTTCGATTATGGACCTGGAATAACCTGCTTTGTTTCTTTATGAACTGGATTTTGATACAGGAGTAAGGCATGGTTAGAAAGATTATGCCCTGTAGATTCTAAAAGTACAATTTTCAGACCGTTACAAATTCCAGTTTGTGCTGCAGAGGGCTTGAAATCAATAGAACGCAAGGTTCGTAACCGCATAATATTAACTTTCACGTCTTTTTCGATTATACACCTGGAATAACCTGCTTTTTGTTTTCATGGACTTTTGATACACGAGTAATGCATCGCTAGAAAGCCTATGCACCCTAGATTCTAAAAATACAATTTTAAGACCGTAACAAATTCACGACTCCGCCACAGGGACCTTGAAATTCGATAGAACATCAGATTCAAGACAGTCCAAACCCTAACCCTCACTTATAATATTCTAACTTTATCGTCTTTTTCGATTACACAGCTGGTAAAACTGCACATCGCAGATTCCAGAAATACAACTATCAGGCTAGCCCAAATTCAAATCTCTGTTGCAAGTGCCTTGAAAATCGATCGAACATCAGGTTGGAAACAGCAATAATATTAACTTTCACGTCTTTTCGATTATGCACCTGGAATAACCTGCTATGTTTCTTCATGAACTGTCTTTCGATACACGTGTAAGGCATCGATAGAAAGCTTATGGACCTTAGATTATAAAAATAAAATTTTCAGACCGTGACAAATTCCAGTTTGTGCTGCAGAGGCCTTGAAAATCAACAGAACGCAAGGTTCGAAACCGCACACTAATAACTTTCACGTGCTTTTGGATTATGCACCTGGAATAACCTGCTTTTTATCTTCAGCGACTGTCTTTTGATACACGAGTAAGGCATCGGTAGAAACCCTATGTACCGTAGATTCTAAAAATAAAATTTTCAGAGCGTGACAAATTCACGTCTCTGCTAGAAGGACCTTGAAATTGGACAGAACATCAGATTCAAGACAGCCCAAACCCTAACCCTCACTTATAAAATTCAAACTTTATTGTCTTTTTCCATAACACAGCTGGAAAAACTGCCTTTTATTTCCACGTCCGGCCAAGTGATGCTTGAATGAGGCAACGACATAGATATCTCATATACACTAGATAGCGCATCCCACCCTGTAGGCAGGCGAAAATTGAAGCCTGATCGCAGTCGCAGTTTACGTGCGGCGGCCATATTGGTCGTTCCCACGGAGCGTGATAATTTGTATATTTTGTATTGCGGAAATGGACAAAGTTGACAATAAATCCTCTTTTATGCAGTCAATTTTGGTTTTTCAAGTGTGCAACTTGTTGTAAATGATGCCAGATCGTTGGAGCTTCATATTGTGAATAACGGGTAGGCAGAATGTAATTTTTTTTTTCGAAAATATCAATATTTGTCGACCCGTATGAAGGGCGCCCATAGGACAAACCTTATGGACAAACCATCATTGTTGATGTATATATAAATATAGTTCCACCAATTCCAAATAAAACATTTTGAGCCATCGCCATTGCTTCATGGCAAAATTGTGAATGTATTTGCATATTCTTTTGTAAAAGACAGCGACACTGAAAAACATATTTTAGTCACAGTTTATCAATGGCAAAAATAGACTTAAAATCTTAAATAGTCAATATATAAAACATTGATACCAAAAATGGTTCTTACTCCTTACTATTTGTATATTTATTACATACATACAACATATCATATATTATTTTATAGTTCCATGGAATCATATCAAGATTAAAATGTGTTAGAAGCTAGAGAAGAATAATTGCAACTTAGTATATTCGCAGGCAATATAACATAATTGATATTGCTTTATGTAAATGTAGTTGATAATCAAACTTTCTAAAACCTTCAATTGTATGAATGCTTCAAACTATCTTTAATATTTGATGTTAAGAAATATTTCTTTCTGTTGAGTCCTAGACCTTTTGTTTTTAATTCAAGCAATCAAACTGCCAAATTACTGTAATTATTAACAGCATAGGTCATTGATAATCAGCTGGATTTTAGAACTGCTTTGGGAAACCCTATTTTGTAATGAGACACATTACTTCTTGCATTATTGTATATTGTAAGGTCAATGGGATAAACTGCTTGATGCACAGTAGATTTTATAATCTTAAATATAGTTGCACTCACTATTGTATAAATAATTCTATTGTTATAATAAAGTATTACTTTTGACTTTGTGTATAAATAGTGTTTTCTAATTCTTTGACTCATCAGATGCACAATAATTAAACTTTTCTAAAAAAATAAAATAAATTTGCCAGTACTCTCAGGAATTGAAAACATGATAAACTCTCAATTTTTGCCTTTTGAGTTTAGTGGTTACTGTAAATATCATTAAAAAATGTCCAATTTTAAAAAAAATTTGGAGACCTGAAGAACTTTTGGTGCCAATTGAAATTAAAAATTTGAATTAAACTCAAAAAACTATAAGAAGTAATAGTGAAGGGTCAAGTGACAGAATCAAAAATCAAAAGAAAACTTCCCAGGACATTTCATCAGTAAGCAATTTATTTTTAGTTTAATTTTACAGTATACTATTATATTGATTGAAATTAGACTTGCATTAACATGATAAACATCCCTAAGGATGAAGTACTATGAAAACAGTTGATACAAAATGTTCATCAAGAAAAGTGGTCACCCAAAAAGCAGATGTTTATATGTTCTGACCACTTTTGTTCTGGTTGCATTGTCCATACTGTTCTGTTCTCAGAAAGCAGACAATTATATGCTCTGACCACTTCTGTTCTGGCTTCATTGTTCATTGTCCATATGTTCTGGCTTCATTGTCCATATACAATCTTTTTACTGAGCTAGATCACCATATTTTTGACTCACCAGTTGGTGAAAATCATGTTATATTTCAGTTGACCAAGAGCATCATCAAGAGTTACTGTGAGGTTAAATTTTACCATCTTGCAAAAAAGACCACTGAGAATTCATCTGGACAAAAAATTAGAAAGAAATTAAATAAACTTGTACCTTTTAAGCACCAGTGTGAGTGATTACACAGAATGTATCAGAGAAAGCTAAATATTACTAAAATTTACTATGAAACTGCCCAAGCTGAAAGTGCAGACTCTGCCTCAAACATAATTTTACTAAAGATTTATAGTGAAAACTGCCCAAGCTGAAAGTGCAAACTCTGTCTCAAACGTTTCACTAAAGATTTAGAGTGAAAACTGCCCAAACTGAAAGTGCAGACTCTGTTTTTTTACAGTATAAACTGCCTACGCCGATAGTCGAAACGTTACTTACCAACTTCCATTTCCATAAAGTGGTGCCAGAAACCGTAAGTACATGTATTGATTAGACGATACTTCACCAGAGAATCACTCACAGATTCAAAACAAGTATATAAAGCCAATGTCGTAATTCGAAATTTTTAGCTTTAAAATGCGATTCAAAGACAACAACATCGCCAATTAATGTTTTTTTCTTGTACCCTTTTCCAAAAAAGCTGCGATTTCAAGGCGAACGTACCTCAAAAAGGTATTTTTAATCCAGAAATGCAAAAAAGCCTCGAAAAGTATAGTATTTTCTATAGCATTTCATTGATGAGTGGGAACGACCAATATGGCCGCCGCCTATTTTCATGGGGGAAACCGCTGAGATTTTTGGCTTCAGTTTTGTATTCCGAGATGCGCTATCTAGTGTATATGAGATATCTATGGGCAACGACAGAAAGCTTATGAACCGTAGATTCCAGAAATACGACTTTCACGCTAGCCCAAATTCAAGTCTCTGCTACAAGGGCCTAAAAATCGATAGAACATCAGGTTGGAAACAGCATAATATTAACTTTTACGTCTTTTTCAATTCGATTATACGCCTGGAATAACCTGCTTTGTTTCTTCATGGACTATCTGTTGATACACGAATAAGGAATCGATAGAAAGTTTATGGACCGTAGATTCTAAAAATACAATTGTCCGACCGTGACAAATTCCAGTTTCTGCTGCAGACGCCTTGAAAATCAATAGAACGCAAGGTTCGAAACCGCATAATATTAACTTTCACGACTTTTACGATTATGCACCTGGAATAACCTGCTTTGTTTCTTCATGAACTATATTTTGTTACACGAGTAAGGCATCGATAGAAAGCTTATGGACAGTAGATTCCAAAAAACAATTTTCAGTCCGGCGTAAATTCACTTTTCCGCTACAGGGACCTTGAAATTCAATACAACATCAGATTCGAAACAGCCCAAACCCTAACCCTCACTTATAAAATATTAACTTTCACGTTTTTTTCCGATTACACAGCTGTATAAAACTGATTTTTATCTCCACATCCGGCCTAGTGATGCACGAATGAGGCATGAACAGAAAGCTGATGGATCGTAGATTCCAGAAATACAACTTTCAGGCTAGCCCAAATTCAAGTCTCTGCTACAAGGGCCTTGAAAATCGATAGAACATCAGGTTGGAAACCGCATAATATTAACTTTCACGTCTTTTGCGATTATGCACCTGGAATAACCTGCTTTGTTTCTTCATGAACTGATTTTTGATACACGAGTATGGCATCGATAGAAAGCTTATTGACCGTAGATTCTAAAATTACATTTTTCAGACTGTGAAAAATTGCAGTTTCTGCTGCAGAGGCTGCAGAGTTTTCTGCTGCAGAAATGATCAAGATTAAAAACTGTACAGTTTTCATTATGAAGCCAAGTTTCTGTTAAACTGATTATTGAAAATGAGTGTTTTAGTGATTCGAAGAAAATCTTAATGTGGCTTCCTACAGTTTTTGAAACATGACAAAATTGTGATTTAGATTTAATTTTTTGAACAGAGGTTTCTTATTAGAAGACAAAGAAGAGAGCTTTCTTATTAGAAGGGCACATATATTGAGCAATCTTCTAAGAGTTGAAAATTCTTCACAAATATTACGTCATAACCGTGGCTATGGTAACAATGACGTTTCAATATGGCCGACATTTTACTTTTCAACACGTTTTACTCGAAAAAAAGGCCGATTACCGCCATTTTTTATTTCGTGAAACGTTTTCGTTCTGAAAAATGAATTGTGTGAACAAGATTAAAAAAATTTTGTAGATCCGAAAAATATTTATCACGAAAAATTACGTTTTTTAATTTTTTAAAAATTCTGATCTACAGTTTTTTTTAAACTTGTTCATATCGTTCATTTTTCTAAACAAAAACGTATCACGAAATAAAAAATAGGTACGCAGTGCGTACATGTTGCATGCCATCAAAAGCTAGCGTGAAAACAGACCTACGTTCCGCCCGCCCTAAAATTCGCAGGTTGACGGAGCCGTTAGACTTGCTCCAAGTCTCTCTTTCATTGTCATATAGTATCAATCCACTATAGTGTACATTACATGACGTACTACGGAGGGGCGGAGCGAGAAGGAGAGACTTGTCAACTTCGGAAAATCTCGGTTGAAAACTGAACAGAAAATGCAAGACTTGCTTTAATTGTTTTCCTTCAACTTCTTTCTGTATTATTTACTATAATGGAACTCATGTTATTTACACTGTGCTAGATCAATACATATAAACACTGACAGAAAACAATTGAAGCAAGTCTTGCATTTTCGGTTCAGTTTTGAACCGAGATTTTCCGAAGTTGACAAGTCTCTCTTTCTCGCTCCGCCTCTCAGTGCTACGTCATGTAATGTACACCATAGTGGATCGATATGACAATGAAAGAGAGACTTGGAGCAAGTCTACGGATCCGTCGACCCGCAAATTTTAGGGTGGGCGAAACGTAGGTCTGTTTTCAGGCTAATCAAAACCATGAAACGTTATGACACAGAATACTATACAGAAGTCGATTTCCATTGGGTTTTTTTTGCGTAAGCACTATTCGTCATGATTGATGATTCGTCACTCAGCAAGTACCGTACACAGAAGCAGTCGCCCCCCCCCCAGAGGTCGCCCCCTGGTTATGATGTGCTAGCGCTTATAACGTTTGGTACAACTGGCTTGAAACTTAATATATTGATTCAATAAGTTTAATATCAATATATTTATTGAAAATTGGCTATTATGTCAAAATAAGAAAACTTTAGATTATCACGCGAAAAGGCAATGTTTTTATGAGCAACTGTTCATCGTTAGTTGCAGGCGACGGTAATATAAACAAGGTCAAGGTTTTATCGAAAGCGATTGACTGTTAGATTTCCTTTACTATTTTATAACTAAATAATGTTATTTCCTACAAATTTAGCTTTACTGTAGCCTTATTGAAAGTATAAAAAACATGGAAACGGTGAATTTAACTACAGATTGAAAATAATTGTTAATAAACTACGATTGAAATTATCGACGTAGAATGCTATTTCGTTGTAATTTCAATAGTATTAATGAGAATTGTTTGTTATTTTTAATATATTTCATGTTATTTACAAAATTTACTGTAGTTTTGAAGTTTTGCACACAATATAATCAATGCGAGCACAATAACTCCACTTTAGTTTGAGTATTATATTTAAATTTAGTATTTTGATAGCGTGCATGCATGGCCTTTCACGCTATATAATATTACGCCTGATAAATAATCAGTGCGAGCACAGCGGCTCCAAAATCACAACAAAATAACAGAATATAAAGTAAATTAAAACAGCAAAGCTTTACCTACCTCGATGTATTTTTCTAAGGCGCTCGATTATGTAAATTTTCTCCGAATCTTTGCATTTGCTCGACGAAAACCATGGAAGAAAACGTGCACACGATTCAAAATTTATAATTATGCTTATTGTTATTATGCTCGTCCCACGTGATCTGCCGCAAGTTTCACCACCAACGGACACGAATTTTAAGCTATATGATAGTTGCATGCCATATATGGGCATGCAACAAAAATGGGGTAACCAGCCTTTTTTCGAGCAAAATGTGTTAAAAGGTAAAATGTTGGCCATATTGAAACGTCATTGTTACCATAGCAACGGCAACGACGTCATTTTTGAGAACAATTTTCAACTCTTAGGAGATTGCCAATATATGTGGCACAATTTTTGCTTTCTAACAAGAAACCTCTCTTCAAAAAATAAAATCTAAATCACGATTCTGTCATATTTCAAAAACTGTATTGAGCCACCTTAAAAGAGACGAGTTTATTTACTATACTTCTTATGTTTGGATTCAAAATAGAAAAGAGTTTCTTATTTGGTATGTCTCGCGTGACATCTTTTGGAAGATAGTATTTACATGAGATGTTATCAGTGTTACTAAGCATGTTTATTGTCGCAATCATTATTTCCTGCTCTATTTCCGGTAGTTGTGTGTTGCATGTCAAAAGGGTTGAATTTAAGGTGCATTAATCTATCCATATCCCTCTCGCTGGGAAGTCGGGAAAAATCTGTCTCCAAAAGTAAAATTAAAATCAAGTTCACTTATTGAGCTAAAGAGGCAAAGCATCGGTTATGCACGGAGGAGGAGTGGTCACTATACCACAATGCATTGCTTCTCATTAATATTCGGAATTGAACTTTGCGAGTCTTTGAGAGATGTTTGTCGAAAAATTGTGGTTTTCTATCGCGATTTTTCACTCTGAAAATTTTGATTTTTGAAAGGTACGTTTTTATAATTGTTTTATTTGTGACCTTAATTGCACGATTTTTGTTTTATGTGGTTGTCGTATCATGTTTCAGTTATGTTAATCACGCATTGAATTACCCTTGGTTTCGGGACAGTGCACATGTTACGAAAGTGGCTCCGATACTCGCCGGGGGTTAAATACTTTTTAAATCAGGAAATTCAACAAAATTTACAGCAGAGAATTCAGAAAAGGTTATTCTTTCTATTGATACTTCAAAACACAAATAACCCCCTCGAACTGACGAGTTATCGCGATTTGAAAATGGGGTATATTTCGGGGCTATAAAAGAAATGGCATTGATATACGCCTGGGGTTAAATAGTTTATAAATCGAGAAATTCAGCAAAATTCACATCATTGAATTCGGGGAGGATCATGGTTCTAGCTGATACTTTAAAACATTAATAATCTCCTCCAACCGACGAGTTATCGCGGTTTGAAAATGGGGTATATTCCGGGTATAGTGCCATGACACGAAAACGGCCTTGATATACGCAGGGGGTTATTAGGTTTATGAATCAGGAAATTCAATAAAATTCACATCGTTGTATTCAATAAGGGTTACTCTTTCTATTGGTACCTTAAAACATAAATAACCCCCTGAAACCGACGAGTAATCGTTGTTCGAAAATGGGGTATTTTTGCTTTGTTGTCACCAATCGCGGGAAAAGAGGAATTCTACAGGAAATATGGCGCGAATGCGACGTAAACAAGGCAGCTTTTCTAACGTATTGTTCCTGATTGTATCATTTGTTTTTGTAGAATTAGAGTTTATTGGAGCAAAAAATGGAATTTATTAATGATGGCGATGTTGTCATTGTTGATCATGATTTAGAAAATGAGGAAACTCAAATTACTGATACGCCAGGAAAATATCTCGTGTGGAAAGTTCATTCACCCCATTCAGTCGAGCTTTGTTTCAAAGTCCTGGCACATCAGCAAAGGTATAATAAAAAAAATATGGTAGACGAAATTGTACTTATAAATGTACTGTTATTCTTTGCTATTTTATTCTTATAAATTGTCTTTGTATATTCAGTGTAAAGCTGGAGTAAATACGAGCAACAAAATTGCTGCAACTTGCAACAAAATCTGATTTCAACGCATGTACGAGGCAACATGTGTCAACATTTCTATGACTTGGATTAAGTTATGTGTCAACATCTCCACTTAACATCCGTTGAAATCAGATTTTGTTGCAAATTGCAGCAATTTTGTTGTCTGTATTACTCCACCTTAATACCTCTGTGTAACATTATTCTGCAGTGTAACATTATTCATGTATGATTATTCATATGTCATCTGCGCCCCAATTTCCATTTTAGTAAATGACATACTTTTTCGTAGTTTCCTAGCAGAAAGATCAGGCTGACTCTGTCAGAGAAGTCACCAGTGAAAAAAACATAAATGGACCTTTGAGGAAAACAAAGCTTTGATCAAGTTGATATCTATTGCCAAAAAAAGATCCATGGATCTGGAGAAATTTTGTCCATAATAAAATAAAATAACAACAATTTACATTAGCCTAGTAATCTATGTCACTGTTATTGTAGGGATCCATAATAAAATAAATACCGTAAACCTCCAACTATAAGCCCCCCCCTGTGCATAAGCCCACCACATCTACTAACGTTCACCTCATTCCAAATCTAAGCCCCCCCCGAATATAAGCCCACCCGAATATAAGCCCACTTGTTTATCACTATTATTTATCACTATTACCACTATTAATCACTATTTTTGCTGTGATTGTTTAACACTAAGTCTTGTTTATCACTATTACACTAACACAAAAGGTCGTCCATGTATAAGCCCCCCCCCGTATATAAGCTCACCCTTGTATAAGCCCATCAAAAATCGCTTACGAAAGTATATAAGCCCAGGGGTTGTAGTCGGTGGTTTACGGTATGTAGGGATCCATAATAAAATAACAACAATTTACAATATACTTCTTGTGTGTGTTGGTGTTATTTATTCGGGTGAATACATTTGTGATGTTACTCAGAGTATGCATCCATACCGAGCTGAGCTCAGTTGGTAGAGCATTGGACTAATATCCCAAAAATTGCAGGTTCAATTCCCACCATGGTCAGGCAAACTTTTGAGCTTGCCCGGTGTGGATGCACACTCAGAATAACATCACAAACATCAATTTACAATATTCTAGTAATCTAGTCACTGTTATAATTGTTTCTTGGATCATCTCTGTCCCTATGTCCCATGGTCCACTTTTTGCAATCAGCAATGCTGCACTGTAGAGTAATACCCACCAAGCACACAGAATTTATTGGTTGTAGATCACAGTTATATCCAGTTTGCCCTTGTAAATTTATTAGTGACAGCACACTGTCCAAATCTTCATCAACAGTATCTGGACCTCAAGGTTGAATTGTTTGAGAAGGTGGCAATGGCAGAATATCGAAATCCCACAAAATAACATTCCCAAAGATAAAAGATTGTCCTGTTCCATCTCGTCTTAGATCACTGAGGTCAGAGAACTGCAATATATAAAAAACAATCTTCTGTTTAACCCTTTAAGTGCCAGCGTTAGACAGAGTAAAATATTAAAGTGGGGCGCATGAGGGCAAAATGTGATTCAATGGTTAACTAGGCACATGGGCAGATAGGCCAGCTGCCATTAGACAGAGTAAAATAATCTGGCATTAGAGTAAAATAATAAAGTAGGGTGCATCAGGGTGCAATTAATGCAACTCGATGCAATTCAATGGGTTAATTACTTTAATAGTCCGTATAAAATACCAAAGTAATCAACCTTCTATGATCAAACCAAATGAACAGTCTTGGCTTCTCTAACTTAAAACTATTTTTTAGCTCTATATGCATATATTCAAAATAGAAAGCACAAATATTGTGACCAACATTAGCTATAAAAATGTGAATCATAGAAAAAGCAAAAACCATTGCGTAGATACATTGCCTTTGTATTGGCTTTAAGGATTAAAACAAACGACTTACCCTAAAAACACAATGTATCTCTATACTCTATCAATGCTGGGCTATTGCAATCGGCGAAGATTTCATCAACTTTTAGAGACAAATATAGCGATTCTTCTGATGTGAATCTCACGGCATTGAAACTGAACATACGATAACCCATAGGAACCAACAGCATAGGCTCTCACGATACACAATGAACAAAAAGAAGACCGTGTCCTTCCAAAACTGAAGCTTTATGGCGGTGAATCGGCTAATACAAAATCCGCCATATTTCTCACTCCTGTTGTTTTGATAGTGAAGGTCAAGCGAACAATAAGCGCTCGCTCGTGGAAAATCAATAATATATAATTAACTGGAATAATCGCAATGCATCACGGTATAGTGACCACTCCTCCTCTGCTTGCCAACCACACCACGAGACTGATTCGGGAAGAAACCGGAAGTTATGCTGAAACGAATCATACGTCACAAAACGTCATCAATTCATTGTTCTAAAATCTCGATTTTTTCTCCCTGTCTCCTCCACATAACTCGCGGAAAGCCTGGGACCGACAGAATTAGTATGCTGCCTCTACGAGGCAGCAATTACTAAGAGTTATCTAATTTCCTAAAGTATTTTTCTAACAAACCCGAGTCCAACAGAGTGTAGCTACGTCTTCTTTCTTCAGCTAGCCCACAGCGCTTAACTTTCTGCGTAGTATCAAACATATAACAGCGTCGTATCTTGTTTGTTTAGAATTTTAATGGCTATGTCTTATGAACAAAAGCGTGACGAAACTTGCTGACAAACAGAACATTCTTAAATCGCTTCGAGGTGGTTTTCTGTCGATCTCAAATGAACTTGGGCGTATATAGTTATACTTCCAACAAAAGCAAGATGTCTTTCCAAGTTGTTCGTCTCCTGACGGTCTTCGTCGGTTTTTGAATGTTTAGGAACTCCTTCCTTGCTTGTCCTGTTTTTCCTCTGCTCGCTTCAAACTCTGGGCTCCTTATATAATCCATTAATTTACGTATTCATAATATATAATTATATACAGCTATTCTTTTATCACACCCTGACAACCATTCTTTGCGAAGATATGACTTAAATTTCTAAAAATACGCCATTTTGTTCTATTTTTAATAACAATATGCGGATTTTTCGACATTTGTATCGCTATGTCTTCCCATAAAATGGTTGTATTTAGAACCAGATTTCAGTTTTAATTAAAGTACCCTTGGTCTGCTCTACAAATGGATTCAGTAAAATCACCAATAGCTTATTTTAATTGTTTGGCTCCACGTTTGTGACGTAATTTACCCGCCAAAAAGTAGCAATTCCAAAAACAAAACAAAAAAACGTTTTGTAAGAACGATATGTTCTATATTCATGGCAAATTTGGTAGAAATAGAATGAAAATTTCAGAAGTTGAAGCATATTGGTGCTTTTGCATGCATCATTGTGTTGCAGCCTTCTTTTACGTATTCAATGTGGAGTTCCCCATGTCAGTTAATATAGAGTACACAGTTTGGAAATCATTACAGATGTCTAATCACTGTATTAAGGACTTTGAACAAACTGATAATCATCAAAAGGTCAGTATAGAGCATGATTTCAAACTTGGCTGTCAGTGTAGAATTTTAGCTGCTGATTTGGAGGGAGTTAAGCTCGATATAGCAATCATGTGCAGGGACATAGAAACTAAGTTCCTTGCAGCTTTCAATTCGCGGGATGGTGATAGTGAACAAATAAGTGAACTTAAACACGAGCTTCTTAAGGAAAAGGAGAAATGTAGTCAGTTGGAGGCTGATATATCTATTTTGGTTCGAGGAAGGAATAGGGAGATAAACGAATTAAAAAATACCATTACCTGTCTCGAAAACAAACTTAAATCAAGCGATGTCATAAATGAATCTCTAAGACAATCGCTAATGCAAATTAATTCAGAAAAATTCAATGGTGTATTGAGTGCCGAACAAAGCCTGTCAAACCAACCTGAACAAATTAATACTTCTAACTGCATCATAGACACTGTAAAATCGATAGAAACTGCAAATTCAAACCTAGGAATTTGTTTACCAGGTGAACCATTTATTCCCGAAACTGTCAGCGTTGAAAGCCCCCTTGATAATTCATGTTTAATTGTCCAACCAGCAAGTTGTAATAGAACCGACAATAAACTCGACAACAAATGTGAAATTAACAAAGTGAAGTTAACGGAGCATAATATGAATAACGACAAAATCAGTAAAACTAAGGTCTCGCGAAGTTACTCTCGACGCAATCTTAATTCTCCCCCTTACTGTGAGCCATTGTCGCTGAAATCGCTTGGAAACTTGCCTCTTATCGAAATATCCAAGCCATTTATAACTCAGAAGAAGGAACCCTTTTTAGAAAACCCATCAAATATATTGAATGATAGTACAACTAGCACTGGGACAGTTACTCAGCATGTGTGCATTGGCCAAATACCAGCTGATATCTCTGAATTTATTGTCTTAGACGGCGACGAATGCATGTCTGAGTGTGACAATACTAATAACTGTCCTTTTCGGCAGAGCTTTCCGGAGCGTCCCCCGCCCTTGCCTCATGTTCGAAGAGCGGAATGGTTGGCGCATTTAAATCTTGTTCGCCGGCTGACGGCAAAGTAGATTCTAAAGAAAATGAGAGAGAATCGCATGAAAATTACAGTTCGATTCCCGTGGAACTTCTTGTTCAAAAAATTCCTGTGAGAATAACCCATCGCGTATCAAACTTTCAAAGAAAAATAAATGCAAAACCTAGTCAATTAAGAACACTACAGCATCAATCGGTTCCAGTACCAGGGAAAAGTTTCAACCGTAGAAATAACTTAATTTATATTAGTGGCCACCAAACCAAAAAAACGCCCTTACTCTCTTCTCTACCGAATTTATTTGTTTCTAATTCAAGATCGCTGATCAGCAAGATTGACGAACTGTCTGCTACAGTAAAATCCTATACATCAGACATTGTCGTTGTTACCGAAACGTGGCTTTCTTCAAATGTTCCTAATTCAGCAATAGATTTATGCGGTTATTCGTTACTGAGGCATGATCGTTCTGACGGCAGACGAGGAGGTGGAGTCTGTGTCTTTGTAAAGGACATGCTTCCGTTCATTCATCTTAAAGAGATTGAAAGTCACGAATATGAGTCGCTTTGGTTACTCTTAAAACCTCACCGCTTGCCTCGTGGTTTAAATTCAATTGTATTGGGAATCGTGTACCATCCACCTGGAAGTGACGATAAAGCTCTTCTTTCACACCTTACCGAATCAATCGATTCTGTCCTTTCCACCAATCCCGGTGCAGGAATTATTTTGGCCGGAGATTTTAACCAATTTAAACATCGCCAGTTATGCAGTTCCTTTAACCTCAAGCAGTTAGTCAAAGACGCTACTAGAGGAAAGAATATTTTAGATAAAATATTTACCAACATTTCCAAATTTTATAATTCTGCCCTGGTAATTTCTCCAATTGGACATTCCGATCATAATTCCATCGTTCTTAAACCTCTTCCAGCTAACTCTTATGGTGGCACAAGGTCTACACGTTTAGTACGAGACTCTCGCCCAACCAATCGTCGAATTGTTAGCGATCATCTGTCGAAAGTTAATTGGTTACCTTTGCACCATATGGAATCTTGTGACGAGCAGTTCCAGTATTTTTCCACCATCGTTGATAATATCATAAACGAACATTTGCCTTGGAAACAAATCAAAATTGATTCTAGTGACAAGCCTTGGATTACTTCCGAAATAAAATCTCTTATTTCCAAGCGGCAAACAGCATGGGCGGCTGGCAATAACCTGATGTTCAGATTCTATCGAAACAAAGTCAATGCACTTTGCAAAAAAGCACGACTAAATTACTACAATAAAAGTATCGCGGGCGTTCAACAGTCCGATTCTCGTAAATGGTGGTCAGCGGTGAAGAATATTGCCGGTCTTCAGTCTTCTAAGAATGTATCTACAATGATGTTCCAAGGTAAATCCTACTCTGATGCCGATTTAGCAAATTTGCTCAACGACAAGTTCGTTGCTGTAGGGTCCTCCTTACCCAATCTAAACTGGCTCCCCCTTCCCACAAATGACATTCCAGATGATTTCTGCATCTCTGTCGAGGAGACTGAAAAGGCCCTATTATCATCTAAACTTCATTCATCTGCTGGTCCCGATGAAATTCCTTCTTGGCTTCTCCGGGAAAACGCTTCAGTGTTGTGTCGACCTTTGTGTTCTATTTTTAATTCATCAGTTCGTGAAGGATTTGTTCCCTCAATATGGAAGGCAGCAAATATTACACCAGTTCAAAAATCTTCGCCTCCTAAAGATGTTGATTCTGACTTCAGACCAATCTCCCTCACACCAATTATCAGCAAGATTCTTGAATCCTTTCCCTACAAATGGCTACTTGACTCCGTCTCAAAAAAATTGATTCCTTGCAATTTGGTTCGCTGAAGGGTTCAAGCACTAGTATGGCATTAATCTACATGCTACATAAATGGTTTGAAGCAGCTGACAAACAAGGCAACACTATACGGATTTGTTTACTTGATTTTGCCAAGGCGTTTGATAGATTAGATCATAACATTCTGTTGGAAAAATTGAAAGACATGGAAATTCATCCCGTGTTACTCAACTGGATCGCAAACTTCCTAACAGGCAGACAACAAAGAACCCGTGTTGGTCAGTTCTTTTCTGAGTGGAAGTTTTTAAACGCCGGCGTCCCACAAGGAACGAAGCTTGGCCCGCTATTATTTTTGATCATGATAAATGACTTGGCTGTAGTGGATGAAACTGTTAAATTTGTCGATGATACTAGCCTTTGGAAAATAA
The DNA here is from genome assembly GCA_902702795.2 of Paramuricea clavata. Lineage (NCBI taxonomy): Eukaryota > Metazoa > Cnidaria > Anthozoa > Malacalcyonacea > Plexauridae > Paramuricea > Paramuricea clavata. The sequence continues at coordinate 1,002 of CACRXK020001963.1, read as the reverse complement.
TATCAAACAATTCCCCTTCCCAGTTACCCGCTAACATCATCAGCTGCTCTGAATGGTCATCAGACAATAATATGAAGTTAAATGTATCAAAGACCAAAGAATTGCGTGTCTGCTTTTCTAAGCTTACCCCATCGTTTGCCCCTATTACCATTCGCGGTCAAGAGGTCGACGTCGTTTCCGAGGCCAAACTATTGGGCGTTGTCCTTTCGGACGACCTCAAATGGAACTGCCATATTGACTACATTTGGAAGAAAGCCGCGAAGCGTTTGTACGGTCTGCGCCTTCTTAAAAGAAATGCTTTACCTTCTCATATTCTGATCTCAACCTATTGTACACATATTCGACCAATTGTCGAATATGCTTGTCAGGTGTGGCATTATGGCCTTCCTTATTACCTGAGTAATCAAGTTGAAAAAATACAAAAAAGGGCGTTAAAAATTATTTTCCCTGGAACTATCTATGCTGAATGTTTGCTTAAAGCTAACTTGACGACTCTTTACGAACGTAGAACTGTCCATTGCAAGCGACTTTTTTCGAAGATGTTGGAACCCACTCATAAACTGAATGCCTTAGTACCGCCTAAAAGTCTTCAAACTTATAATCTGAGGTCTTATCCCAACTTATTAGTACCTAGGTGTAGAACTGAACGTTTTCGAACAGTTTCATTCCTGCTGCGTCTCGTGCTTATAATAATAAGTAAACTTTAGATTATTATCGTTATTTTTATCTAACTTACCTATTTTTACCTGTAAATATAGAATAGATTAAATACCTATGTTCTTATACCCTGTAATTCCAAAGTAATTCAGTTGTTACTGCTAGTTTGGAAATTTATAATAATAATAATAATAATAACTCATTATCTATGTTAGTCAACGTTTATTGCTGCCGAGCACCAGCGAGGCAGCACACTATTCTCGACGCACGTTGTTTCGTTACCAGTCCCCGCGCCCCGAGTTTAGTAGTCTTGTGGCTTGAATCTCGTTCGTCGAGTTGTATGTC